>JAOUQU010046970.1:2500-17133 GCA_028566735.1 Ammoglanis amapaensis
TTTCTCAAATATGCGTCTGGTCAACAACAACCTAATCATCATCATCAACTCATCATCGTTCTCACTCATCTAAAGTCTTTATAAATGATGAAACGATCTTATCTAAAGTCTTAAAAGAGTCGTGCGGTACAGAGTAATAAAGATGTTTAAATAATATTGTAGAGAGAAACACCGATCCACAAAATAAAAACGTGTCCGAATACTAAAGTCTCCAGACAGATGAAGGTTCGGTTGGTTCCTGCGTTTATCATCTGGTTTGTGGAGGGGGGGTACAAGGCCGACCCCCCGGCTCCGTCCTGAACTATATAAGAGCCCAGAGAAGATGGAACAAACTCACACTCACTAAAATTCTCCCACAGTCCATCGATCCAGCTGTTCACATCACCACCCAAAGAAAAGAGGGTTCGAGCACAACGGCTCAGGTAAGATTACAAAATGACTCTTATTTAGTCAGATTTCATCACAAATTATAGAAATGAGAGTTATTCTTATTTTTAAAACTTAGAAAAAGGAGATATAACACTTTATTTATTTCTATTATATGTTTTTCTACAACAGTCTGTAACAGATCATATAATCACAATTGTGTGAAGGAATTATAAGTGAACAAATGACAGATTTATACCAGATTATTTACATGACTGTGGGTCACTGTGTCACTAATAACGATTAATAATCAATTCATCTATCGACTATTTGATCCATTCCTTTTTATTCATGTTAAAAGAATTGAAAAGAATCACAGTTGTAACCGTTCTTATGTTTAAATCTAAGTAAATAGATAAATATGTAATTTAATCAACTTTGTACTTAATCGCTGTGGATAAAGACGTCAGCGGAACACGGAGGATGGAACTGGAACCGCTACGGCTGAATCTGGAAGTGGTTATAAAGATGAAATGTGTGTGTGTGTGTGTGTGTGTATGTGTGTGTGTGTGTGGACGGATCTGCTTCCCTTCTGAAAACACGTCCACATTTTTATGTTCCCTGGGCCCGGACTGATGACTTTTACAGATGTGATTACTGACAGACCAACACCGTACACATCAAACTCAGCTTTAGATCGAGCCGTCCTCTCTCACAACCCCCTCAAACAGAGTTAAACTACAAACGACTGCTGGACGATGCAGACGCGGTACTGTGTGTGCGCGTGTGTGTGTGCGTGTGCGTGTGTGATGGTTTCGACATAAATAAATGAGGCGATATAAAAACAATGAGAGTCCAGAACAGTTACAGTCACGCTTTTACTCCTCAGCACAGCAGAGATGTTTTATACGATTTATCTGCATATCGTCTAAATAATAAAGAGTCAGGGGCCCAACACTTGCTCAAGGGCCCAATAGTATCCACCTTGCATTAGTGACACCAGAGAACCGGGTACTACAACGACCACACAGTAACATACAAGCAAACCTCACACGGGAAATCTTTCACAACATGAACGTAACTGGATGGACTGAAATGTCTGGATGCCGTGTCAGGAAGGGCATCCTGCACAATAACAAATGTTTATTGTTACCTCTCTGTTTACAGCTATACATGCCTGTTTACACTGTTGTTGTTTACATTCAGGTTGATTAGAGTAGAAGTGTAATAAGCATCTCACCACCACTAACCTTCCCGCAGGTCTGTTACAGGACTCTGTGTGAAAGGAAGGGTCATCGACAGAGGTGAAAGGTCATTCGGAGCCGAGATGGCGTGTACATGTCGATGGCTCGTGCTTTTCTTCCTCTGTAGAGTTTCAGTCTCTTTAACTGAAGGTTTGTTTCTATAAAGTCACGCCGTCTCATCACGATGTACAATTAATAATCTCACACGGTTTTATCCACGGACATGTTCCAGGAGTTTACTTGTTGCTAAGCAACTACTTTATAAAATGACATCATGTCCAATGCACAGCAGATTTACGATGTAATAATTTATTCATTTATTATCGTCACACGTTTACACTTCCATGTAACACCCATGACAGGAAACGAATCGTTCATTACACACGAGTCACAGCAAACACACCGATGGACAATTTGGTCTCTTCGATTTTGTATTACACACATGTTTTTGGACTGTGTGAGGAAACCGGAGTACCCGGTGCTATTTTTTAACACTCCACGGCGGTGGGAATGTTTTAGAAAAATAGAATAAAAATAATAGCAAACAGATGAGTGAGAGAATTACACAACGACGTTTCCTAATCACACATTTACATCATTTGTTAAGTTTTTGCTCACCAGTGTGGAACCGCCGTCGTACAACGTTTTCCTGCTAATGCACAAACAAGAGCCGGATCATTTACACCACAACATAATCACACATCTCACTGTAAAATCAAACTGGGATCAATTATTTTGTGTAGATAAAAGCTCCACTCCACACTGAACCCGGGATCGAGGCGTGGGAACGTTCCGGAAAAAAATACTGCAGCTTTTTAAAAAGCATTTACTCGACAGAATCTTGGAGACTTTAGATCTGTGAGACGAAGTCCAGCTGCAAACCTAAAACACCACAATGTTCACACACACACACACACCTGAGTTTAACCAACACTTTTCCGGACGTGTTTTAGCCACATCTGATAACTTAAGTGTGTTTGATTACATCCATAACACACAAACATGAGGAGAATCCGGCCCCTGCCCACCTGGGGGTGGAACCCAGACCCTTCTAACAGCCACTAAAATCATCTGCTTATCTATATGAAGCACTCTGACGCCTCTTTCCTCGTCCTGTGCACCAGAAGACTACGAGTGGTCGACGTGGTTTAACGTCGATCACCCCGGAGGGAAGGGAGACTACGAGCAGCTGGATGCCATTCGCTTTTATTACCGCGCTCGCGTGTGCGACGCCCCCCGAGCCCTGGAGGCCCGGACCACCGAATGGATCCCAGCATACATGACCGGACAGAGGGTGCATTCAGACCCCACCGTGGGCTTCTGGTGCATCAACGCCGAACAGAGCGACGGGAAGAACTGCTCCAATTACGCCGTCCGCTTCCTGTGTCCTGCAGGTGGGTTCTGAGAGAGACTTCAGTAAATAAAGCCGCTTCGCTAAGATCCTTTCATCTATACATATCTAAATTCATCACCGCTGATCCAATTTGGCCAATTTGTTGAAAAGCATCAGCGCCCTCTTCTGTTTAAAATGAAAATCGATTCTGATTCCTGGTGAATAAATCCTTTATCTGTCTGGCGTTAGGCATGAAGTCAGAAACTCAAGATGTGTGGAACGACTGGAGCGACTGGACGCCGTGCCAAGCTCAGTGCAATCAGGTGGGCATCCGGGTACGTTCCCGGAGCTGTAAAGACCATTCCAAGCAGTGTACTGGTCCCAAAGTGGAACAAAAGCAATGTAAAGGACCGACGTGTCCAGGTAACATGCTTTACCTTCTAAAGAGTGACATAGTGAAAAGCTTAATACTCTAAGAAGCTTTGTAACCTTTGTTTTTCTAATGTTTACATAGTCTGTGCTCTGCAGTGTCTGATGGGAAAAGCTAATCCAGACTGCAGCGTCTGCATCTGTCAAGATCACACCGTCCTGGGCTCGGTCCGGAGCGCCGGAAGTCTTCCAGCTCCGGGGGCAGCCATCCTCCTCTCGGGCACCAGCCCCAAGCTTTTAGCTCTGACCGACCACAACGGGCACTTCCGTGCAGCGGGGGTCTGTCCGGACGGCAACACTACACTCACGATCAAGCTGCAGAATCACACACCTCAAACCATCACCATGAAACCCAGCTCTGAGATGACCACTGTACTTCATGTGAAGATGGACAGAGCAAGTAATGACCTGAACGTTTACACAACACTGTGCTTAACACTCTTTATTAGACGCTCATCCAATCACGGTTGGTCACACACCTAGAGAGCAATTCAGTCTAATCTGATCCACCAGCTTGTGTATTTAAAGACTGTGAACAAGCAAACTCATGCCAACACATGCCTGGTTTTGCTCATTAGGATTTAAACGTCTAATATTTAATAATTATAGGAATTCGATTTGCATTTGTAACAGACATCATCACGAAGCAGCTTTACAGATCTTTACAAGTGTCTTTACAAGTGAAGACACCAAGCTGAGCAAGCCTAGGGCGACTGCAGCAAGGAAAAAAATCCCTGAAACTAACTATAGGAAGAAAACACAGATACAGACTCATGAGTGGACTAGATGTGATTTAACAACAAATTTATATTGATTAAAGATTAGTTCTTATTTGTGACACGTTTACGAGGTTCTAAATCTCAGGAATGTTTAAAGCAGTGCAAATGTTTCAATGCTTTTTTCTCATGTGAAGCACTTTGATCTGTGGCTTTGATCTTTATATGAAAGGTGCTGTAACCTTGGACAATGCAAACGCTACACCTAAAAGAACCCAATATCTTCATGCACCATAACAAGTTTCATTGTACAACACCAGTAATAAATGTAATTAATTCTTTTTATTTTAGAAAAGCTGTACGTGGAGAAGAACCCGGAGTCGAAAGCCAGACGAGAGGGTCAGACAGCCGCCTTCTGCTGCAAAGTTTCTGGCTCACCTGAACCTGACCGATATCAATGGTGGGTAGGATCGACGCACAATTAACACAATAACACACACACCGTACAAACCGGTTGCTCTGTGCACAAACGGACTCACATTGTGCAGGTTTCACAATGGAACACTACTAGACAAGCAGAATGACAAGAGTCTGGTGATGAGGAACCTCCGGATGGACCAGGCTGGACTATATTACTGCAGAGCCACTCATGAGAACGGAGCCATCAAATCCAAATCAGCCCTGCTTACAGTGACAGGTGATCACAAAACACATTCAGTAATAATGGGGACAGCTTAATGGTCAGCTCATGCAAAGGATGCTGGGACAATCCTCACCACTGCTAGGATGTTGTTGTATTTGGGCCTCATTGTTTGTTTATTAATGTATTAACGTCATGTGTTTATGCGTCTTTGTAACACCAGTGACAGGGAACAGTCGTTTTCAGACTCACTCGTGGACAATTTGCCTCACCTGCATGTTTTTGGACTGTAGTGGAAGGAAACCGGAGCGTCCGGAGTAAACCCACTCACACAGGGAGAACATGCAAACTTCACACAGAAACTCCAGGTCTATCCGGGACTTCTGTAAAGCTCATTACTTAGACTTTATAGTGTAACTGTAAGTCACTTTGTATAAAAGGTTTCTGCTAAATGCTAAAAATATAAATAAATCATTTATGAACATGAATTCTGCTTCACTAATACACTATTAAACAGCAAATTATTTATATGATATTTAACTAACATATTAACTCACTAGTAATGCAACAACTCTAAATCAAGTTTAGCCTCTTATTTACTTTTAAATTATAAACACAACACATGCTAATTCATATCTTAATGACTCGTTAATGTCTTAATAATCTCGTTGGGCTACCGGCTAACATGCTAAGCTAACGTTAACCCGCTATAGTAAATCCACTTAACAATTAGCAACAAAGCTAACGCATGCTAACTCCAAATTAGCACTTTTAAAAGTTTACCAGCACATAAAATGCATCAAAACAGCTCTTTTATCACCTACCGTGTCCATTTATGTTTTCTTTTGCAGTAAAAGCTGATCTTAGAACACGTTTGAAGGTTTAAATAAACAGGATGTTGATCTGAACTTGACCTTGTGTTTGTTTACCTGGTAATCACAGTAGATAAAGAGGAAAAAACAGTCAATATTATATATTATTTACACACTGGGATGTATTTTCTGCATTCTGAATGTGTTTAATGTTTTATATCAGTCACCGGGTGTCCAGCCAAAGTAAATATATAAAAGCATTAAGAGAAAATGACATGAAAATAGACAAATTAACAAAAGTATTCGGACAGACTTCCAGCCATTATCTGGGTTTACCAGCTCTTAATCCTGTGTAGGATCACGATGGGACTGGGTGAATACACTAAACACCTGAATAGATCGCTGGTCTGTTGCAGGGTACAGACACCATCACAGAACTTACATAGACAAGAGAAGAACATGCAAACCACACAGAAAGTTCCAGATCGAATTACCCGTGAATCGAACCCCAGATTTCTTGCTGTGAGGCGACAGTGCTGATCAATGAACCATACAAAAGCTTTGTCGATAGAAACGGCACACACACACACAAGCGCAGGTAGTAATCAACCACCCCCTACATACTGCTGTTGGACCCCTGAGCAAGGTTCTCATTTGCATTTACAGTGTCAGTATTTGGCAGACACTCTTATCCAGTGACTTACAGAAGGGCTTTCAAACTAGTAAACCTTACCGTACGATGAAGTAGAGTTTAAAATACAAAAGCTTTTAAATTAAAAACATGCCAATCAAAGTTGTTCCATTGCTAAGCATCTGTCGATCAATTTAACAAATCATTTTTTAATTTAAATACAAACTTGTGCAAAATGTCAATCTTACATATTTGTTATATTCATACAACCTACATATTTGTTTAGAACCGCATTTCATATATCATTGATTATATGGTGTGTAAAATTTCATAAACATTAACATTTCGTTATATGTATGAAGACTCTCGGCATCATTTCTTGACCTAAAGCTTTTTTGACTTCCTTTTTTCCCCCAGGCAAAGATGAACCTTCATGCCAGCCCATTCCTGAACCACACATGATCAAGTTGCCTTATGACTGTATTCAGAATGACACCAACTCCTTATATTACAACATTGGCAGATGCCCTGTGAGAACATGCACCGGCAAACTGGACAACGGTATCCGCTGCAAAGATCACACATCCTTCTGCTGTGGGGTGTCTAAAATGGAAGAGAGACACATAACGTGTCAGGGTTACGACTTGCCTACGATGGTAGTCACCCAGTGTGGCTGCAAAAAATGCGTGGACCTGAAGGCGACGGTCCGTGGGCACGCTGTGGCCGCCGACACCGGGGAACCCATGAGGTTCGGGCACATCTTCATGAATGGAGAAAAGATCAGCCGTACCGGATATAAGGGCACGTTTTCTATTCAAGTGCCTCCCGATACAGAGAGACTGGTTCTCACGTTTGTGGACAACATGCAGAAGTTTGTGAACACCACTAAAGTACTTCTGTTCAATACTAAAGGTGGAGCTGTTTATCATGAGATCAAACTGCTGAGGAAGAAAGCGCCCGTTACCATCCGCTCGACGGACACAAACATGCTCCAGCTGGGAGAGGTGCAGGGTCAGGAACCGATGGCTGAGATCGAAATACCACCGAATGCTTTCTATAAACAAAACGGAGAAGTCTTCGTTGGTAATGTGAAGGCCAGCGTGACATTCCTGGACCCTAGAGATGTATCGACGGCGGCCGCCGCCCAGAGTGATCTCAACTTTGTTGGAGCTGAAGGTGACACCCTTCCCCTGCGCACCTATGGCATGTTCTCGGTCGACTTCAGGGACGAAGACGATGGCCAGTCTCTAAACGCGGGTGAGGTTAAAGTGCGCCTGGATGCTGCCCAAGTAAAAATGCCTGAACACCTCAAGACAATGAAGCTGTGGTCCCTAAACCCCGAGACCGGTCTTTGGGAAGAAGAGGGGCATCTCCAGATGGAGAAAAGAAAAAGAGGAAAACGTGAAGAAAGGACGTTCCTCATCGGAAACATGGAGATCAGAGAGAGAAGACTCTTTAACTTGGACGTCCCAGAGAACAGGAGATGCTACGTCAAGGTCCGAGTCTTCCGAAGTGAACGCTTCATGCCGAGCGAGCAAGTCGAAGGTGTGGTGGTCAGCCTGATCAATATGGAGCCGACGCCTGGTTATGCGACCAACCCACGTGCATGGGGCAGGTTCGACAGCGTGATCACGGGTCCCAACGGGGCGTGTCTGCCGGCATTCTGTGATGAGCAAAGAGCAGACGCATATATGGCTTACGTCATGGCCAATCTCGGAGGAGAGGAATTGGAAGCGGTGGCTTCCGCTCCGAAACTGAATCCTAACAGCATCGGAGTCCCTCAGCCGTTCCTGAATAAGCTCAACTACAGACGCACAGACCACGACGATCCCAGAGTCAAGAAAACAGCATTCAGCATCAACGTGGCCAAACCCAGCCCGAATGCAGCCGAGGAAGCCAACGGACCAGTCTATCCATTCGAGAACCTGAAGGAATGCGAGGAAGCTCCGTTCAACTCGCCCCACTTCCGATTCTCCCGGGTCGAAGGGGATCGCTACGACTACAACACGGTTCCTTTCAACGAGGACGATCCCATGAGCTGGACCGAGGACTATTTAAGCTGGTGGCCCAAACCGACCGAATACAGAGCCTGCTACATCAAAGTCCGGATCAACAGTCCTCACGAGATCAACATTCGTTCTCGCAACATGGGGGGCACGCACCCGAGGACCACCGGCCAGCTGTACGGGATCCGCGACATGCGCAGCATCCGTGACATGGAGCAGACGGGCGTCTCGGCCGTCTGTCTAGAATTTAAATGCAGCGGGATGCTTTACGATCAGGAGCGTGTGGACCGCACACTCGTAAAAGTGATGCCACAAGGAAGCTGTAAACGGGACAATGTGAACGGCATGCTCCAGGAGTACCTGGTCAACCATTCGCCACTGGCGGTCAACAACGACACCAACGAGTTTACTATGCTCGCCCCGCTGGACCCTCTCGGACACAACTATGGGATTTACACGGTCACGGATCAGGACCCTCGCACCGCCAAGGAGATCGCACTCGGGCGCTGCTTCGAGGGCACGTCGGACGGAGCGTCGCGAGTCATGAAGAGCAACCAAGGGGTGGCGCTGACGTTCACCTGTGGAGACAAAGAGGTCACCCAGCAGAATGTGTTCCAGCAGCTCCAGAACCCGTCAGGACGGGTAGTGGCTGGAGGGTCCCGGCCAGGTCGAGGAAACAGGAGGCAGCGAGGAGACTCTGCGGCGACTCTTCGGAACAGTCGGAGGAGAAGCACCCGAGATCCCAACACTCGCACCCGTACTAAAAGTTAAATCCTGACTAGAGACAAGCATGTTACAGAAAAAAATCTTTTCAAAAAATACAATTATTTTAATAGCACGCTCATTGAAGCTGTTTAAACTCGATCGGAATAAGAAAACGTACAAGCTCGAGGACAGATTACGGAAGAATTATTGCTATGTAAATAATAAAGGGCTAGCTCAGTGGTTGAAGTAATAAGACTAGTGAACAGAAGGCTGCTGGTTCAAGCCCCACCACCTAGTTGGCCCTCTCCGGCAGCTGAGCAAAGCTACAACTTTGTTTAGTAATAACTGTAAGTCACATTGAATAAAAGAAAAATAAACAATGTAAACACACAAACTAAAAAAATACCCACTGTACTGTACAACACATCTCCATTGAATACAGCCATGACTAAACATGTCAGTGCTTCAGAATTCTCATTTATTTCTTATTCTAATTACAAGAAATGCCTATTAAATGTTATTAAACCAATAAACATGATCGGAGCACTTCTTGAGCGTATTCTGGAAATATTTTGTATTTGTTACTTGTCTTATGTGTGGAGTAACGCTAACGAAGAACCGCTGGGCTTCATACATCACATGGATGGTTGTTAGTCAACATGCTGCAACGGATCAATATTTGGACAGCATTACCAATCTGTTTCATCACAGTTTGGTCGGCACGGTAACAGTGTGTATGTACGCGGCATGATTCACTTCTTCCCCACACAGACACGAGTCCTGAAATACGAGCCGACAGCAACGTCGTCGTACAATCTCAAATCGTTACTCAAGTCTTTTTTATTAAATAAGATCATTAAAAGAACTGCTGATGTGTGTGTGGACAGGTTAAGGGTGAGTGTGTTGGGATAAGACTAGAACGCCGGGTGTAAAATACCAGTAATGAGCAGAGTGATGGTGTGTTCAGGCGGAGACCAAGCCTCAGATTCCTGTATAATGATGCACTCCGAGAGGAAATAAAATTTAAATAAACACGAAGGGAAAAAGAATTCACATTTGAGATCATTCCAGAATGATTTCATGAACACTAATCGATGAGACAATTTAATAGTGAACTTTGTTTTTAAATAAAGCCAAACAGCTAAGCTCATAATCTTCCCTCATGGAATACACACATGTACCTCCATTGCTCACAATGTAGTGTCTGCTGTGACTGCACGAACACCTCAGGAGGAAAAAACCACAGGAGGAAAAAGAATCCATGTCGACATTCTGTTCCCAGACATATTGCATAGAATAACATCTGTTTCTAAAGAGATAAAACGGCACAAAATGTTAACGCCATATGATATTTCTGCTCCAGCGAAATACACACGTTTCCTATCATGTTCTATAAGGCATGGAATCGAAACGAGCCAATCAGTCACTTGTGTAAAACGTCCGGTGTTTCTCTCAGGCAGAGTTGTAATTACAAGGCATTAATCTCATGAGTTTCTTCGTCTCTTTCCGTCACCAAATGTTAATATTGACCACGGAAGCAAAAAGTAAATGGCTGACAGTGTTCGGTTCACTGCAGTATGGCACTGATGAATAAAGACTGGGCGCGGCGTGTCTGAGGGGTGTGGCGGGGTTCAGGGGGTTCAGCCTTCGTCACATGAAGTCGTCGTACTCGTTGTAGCCGCCGAGGTCGCCGTAATCATCCAGGTCATCTTTAAGCTTGGCTTTTAAACCGCCGCCGGCCAGAACGAGCTTCTTCTTCTTCTTAGTGCCTTTGGCTTTTTCCTACAGGAGCAATTAAATTACGTTTAAGTACCTCAAAGTTTCATGGACGATGCAGAACGATAAACTTAGAACAAGTTCTTGGATTTGCACCATCCACGCAAGATCCTGGATGATTTACCTTTTCCTGCTTTTGTTTCTCAGTGAGGAGAACGGCGAGGGAATTGCTGATTTTCTTTAAATCCTCGACTTCCACTGTGAAAAAGAAAAAAAAACATTTATTTGTTTAACTATAAATTAACTAATTAAATCACATTTCTAATACAATTGTTCCCTCTAGTGGTCATTCAAAGTCAAAACAGCCTGTTACATGAAGTGTGTGTGTGTGTGTGTGTGTGAGAGAGAGAGAGAGAGAGAGAGCAAGAGGAAGAAAAACATTACATTCATAATTCATATTGTGCTTGTTCCAAAACGTTTACACATTTCATACATTGTCGCTGTTACTCGATTGGCACAGTGGCTAGGTCAGAATGTACAGGGTTCGAGCCTTCGTGCCTCCCACAATCCAAGAACATGCAAGTGCGGTACAAAATTGTCCATGAGTGTGTCTGATAGAAACTCGTGTGATGATTATTAACTGCGTGTTTGTCAAAGGTAAGAAACAAACATGATTTTTAAGATCGTAATGTCAGTCACCCTGTGAAAGCACC
Organism: Ammoglanis amapaensis; assembly: GCA_028566735.1. Lineage (NCBI taxonomy): Eukaryota > Metazoa > Chordata > Actinopteri > Siluriformes > Trichomycteridae > Ammoglanis > Ammoglanis amapaensis. The sequence continues at coordinate 13,812 of JAOUQU010046970.1, forward strand.
TTCGATTGTTTACCTAATGTGAGCTAAATACACAATCAAATAAACAAGCCTGAAACCAAACACAGAAGAAACAGAACTCACGTGAAATACAGAGCTCTCGAAACAGTGACTCCAAAAAATTAGAATAATGCGCCGACTTCTCAAACTGTGAAATCTTCTCCGTCAGCGATTTCTCAAAAACGACAAAGTCGTCTTTGGTGGAGGGACACATGGCTTCAATTCCCGAGGCACTGTTTGTGGTGTCGACGCCTGCACACACACACAGAGCACAGTTGTTATGTTCACACAGCTCTTATCAGACAGAATAAAACATGTTGTAATCATACACATTTGATCTCACCGAACGCTTCACGTGCGAGCGCCAGGTCCGATTCTTCCTGTAACTTCTGCACTCGCAGTTTCTCCGCTGCCTGTTCCTCAACTGTGAGCTCCACATCGCTCTCAGAATCCTCGATCTGTACAAATACATCATAAATATAAATGATGCTAACAGAGGCGAACAGACACGACCCCGGCGAGTCGAAATTACAACAGTGAAGTAGAGAAAAGCATTTTTATAAACTCACACTTTTCTTCAGCTCCTGTTGCTTCCTCTCGTTCTCAAGTTCTTTTTCTTTTATCTTGGCGCTGAGCTTTTTCTTCTGTGACACTTTTACCTCTGCGGGACGAACAAGCCAGCATTTAAAAAAAGATTAAACACACACACACAGCCATCTATTAAAATATATCGATATATAAATGTAGCAGATGTTCCAAAGCTGTTTGTGCTTTGCTGGACAAGTAAACAATCATTCAGTAGTCCTGTGTAATCATCATGCACTGATTGCTCACGTCATGTACTGTATATTATAAGTTATATAGTATATATACTATATTTTCTGCAGAGTAATATTCATTTCGTGCCTTCCACAAACTAGGTCAGAATATAGTTGAATCGATATTTTATAGAAAGATAATGAATGCTTTTTGCATGCCGAATTTCCATTTTGTCAGTGTAACCCCCCCCCCCTAAAAAAAGTGTTACCACAACCCAGCTGGATTAAGTGTTAAGTAAAATAGAAACTTTGTATCCACCAGTGCAGCTCGTCATACATCACGTACCTGTCGTTTTCACTTCCAACTTCTTCTCTTCCTCTTCCTCATCGTCCCAGTTATCCTGCACAAACAAAGCGAGAGCATGACATGACGTCCGAGATTCCATCTCTTTCCCCAACACGTGTTAAACTCGACTTCAAAACTAAAAGCAAAAGCATCGTGTATTTTATATTCACACACACTACCCAAAACATACAGCTGTACGGTGGCAGCTACAGTCCGGTGTATCTGAGAGCAGTACGACCAAAATATAACAAACTGTAGGAACAAAAGAAGAACATCAGCACTGATGATTGTACATGAGAAATGAGCTCCTGAACTGAAGCGGTTTATGATTACACTGAGGTGTCCTGTACACATGTAGATGAATCAGAACAGATGTGGACAGTGGTGTGGATTCTACATCAGTCTCATATTATTACACAATCAGACAGTCTGGAACAGCTGTAATCTGCTGCTTCACTTCAGAACAACTCTATAGAGTTCATGAATGATACACAGTCATTAATGAAGCTGTGAACAATCAGTGCCAGAGAAAGTTTTAAATGTGTTTAAAATAAACCACAAGACAGGAAATACCTACATGTACTGAATGTTTGAGTAACAAGACAGGCTAAATATAACCATAACTAGTCATGAAGTCAAATTCACTCATATAACGGGAAGAAGCTCAAAACTAAAGTAAAATATTCAGAATCAAACGTTCAAAACATTGTGACGTCACAATGCTGAAGGTTTCCACAGCTGCTAATGCAAATACGCTTATAACGCTAAAGTACATCGGTGTACATTAATAAACAAACCATGATACTAAAACACATTTAAACGGTTCTGGTCACATTAGTCCGTGTTAATATTTATGATATAATAATTATTAGAAAGAACTCGGCTAAAGTGAAACGAGTTTAGTCTCATCAACAACGTGTTTCAGGGCTGTGTTCTAAACCACTACGTAAAGCTCCACCTAGTGTGCTTATTAAAACACAGCCGAGGCTCCGTTATAAATAAATGAGCGCTGTTCTGCTGGAACCACGTGACCTGCTGTGTAGTGCGCACTACGCTGAGGTGATTTGAGACACAGCCTCGTGCTTCCAGCTAATCGGCTAAGTTAGCATTTAGCTTCCAGAAGAGCAGCATGAAGAGTCTCAGCTCCCCCCGAGCTTTTAATACCCCCCGTCCCCCCTCCTGCCCCCCTGACAGGAGCCGGTCCCCGGGGCCCCCCGCTGTTTACCTTCACGTCGTCGTCTTCGTCCTCTCCCTCCCACTTGTCCTGGAGTCCCGAAGCCGCTTTAACCGACTCGTTCGGCTCGAAGTTATCGGCGTCTACAACACACACGCACGAGCCGCGCACGAGCCGCGCACAGCCCACAAAGTCGCTCAAAATGGGTCCGAAAACGGCCGAAATAAAAACACAACCGAGCACAAACCGCGTTTTTCTTACCCCAAGAGTCGGAATCCGCCATTTTGTAAGTGAGCGGCTTTATCGGCTCCTCAAACGTGCGCTGAAGGGAAGCATGTGCGCGTGCACGGGCGCGTTCACGAGACCTGACGAGACCTGACCACAAGCGCGCGTCCGGCGCGCGTTCACACGAGCGCGTCACACATGACGTGGACTATAAAAAGTTTTTATTTCCTACACAGATAATTCTCTATAATATTAAACAATAATGTCACATCATAACTAGCTTAAACGTTCCTTCTACTACTCTTCAGTTGTTTTTCTTTTTTAAATCATTAGATTATAAACGTTATAACAACGTTAATATAATGTTAGTAACATTAATAAACATCTCAGACGTACATCGGTAGTTTGATCAAGGCCACGTAACGTTTATAGAACGTTCTATTAACGCTTCACTATGCATGTGTGTTTATATATTTGTTTGCATTTATTAAGCATTTATAACGTCATGCTTACATACACGCTATATACACACACGCTACATACACGCTACATACACGATGCATACACGCTACATACACGATACATACACGCTGCATACACGATGCATACACGCTACATACACGATACATACACGCTGCATACACGCTACATACACGATATATACACACTACATACACGATACATACACGCTACATACACGCTACATACACGCTACATACACGCTACATACACGCTACATACACGCTACATACACACTACATACACGATACATACACACTACATACACGATACATACACACTACATACACGATACATACACAC
>JAOUQU010047074.1:0-17129 GCA_028566735.1 Ammoglanis amapaensis
TCTTGTAGATGGACTGCAGGTCAGGTAGCTCGGTCTGAATGATGCGTTCAGCTGAACGAATCACCCTCTGTAGAGTCGGTCTGTACTGTTCGGTGCTGTTCCCGAACATTATCATTTACATTTTCATTATTTTACATGTTTATTATGTTAATCCAAAGTGACTTACATTACACTATAAAGTCTGAGCAATGGAGAGTTAACGGCATAATCCTCCATTTGCATTGGTGAGGTTTGAACCGACATCCTTCTGATCCTGATTACTAATGCTGTACCTTAACCACTAGGTTATGACTGGATCCTTATTAGATTTATTTAAAATAAGATTACGATTTTTACTCCTGTGCTTTTTCTCACACAGCCGCATTTAACCCATTCTGTGCGGTGAAACACATTTACACGCACTAATGGACACACTAGGAGGCAGCAGTGAGCACGTCTGGCCGGTGAACAGCCTAGCCACAATGCCCGGGGAGCAGATAGGGGTTAGGTTCTTTGCTCGAGGCACCCCGTGACTGCATGTGTTTACTTCCTCCAACAGTCCAAAAACATGTAGGTATGTATATGATCCACATGCATATATTATATGCTATGCTACGGTCCATGTAATTACGTCTTTATTGTAATTAAATTAATAACATTACACTGTGTAATTAATAGTGTAAAACAATGTTGAAATCCCAATAAATTTGGCAACCCTAGCCACAGCACCAAGTCAGCAATTAGGTGTTTGGTGTCTTGCTTAAGGACATTTTAGTTGTGCCGTGTCAAGTTACTGAATCGAAAACTGCAACCTTTGGATCACAAGCCCAGTAGAACAGGTTACAACAAATTTTTCTAAATCAAACTTTCACATTTAGTTTATGATTTTACAAGAGACAGACAACACAGACAATGACTCTAGCGCCCCTGTTTACCTGATCCCTACATGAACTCTAGCGCCCCTGTTTACCTGATCCCTACATGAACTCTAGTGCCCCTGTTTACCTGATCCCTACATGAACTCTAGCGCCCCTGTTTACCTGATCGCTTACATGAACTATAGCGCCCCTGTTTACCTGATCGCTTACATGAACTATAGCGCCCCTGTTTACCTGATCGCTGACGTGAACCCCAGCACCTCTGGTTACCTGACTGCCGATGCAAACCCTTACACCCCTGTTTACCTGACTGCTGACGCAAACCCTAACACCCCTGTCTACCCGATCGCTGGACGCTGAACCCCAGCCCTTCTGTTACCTGACCGCTGACGTGGATCGCAGCGCCTCTGTTACCTGACTGCTGATGTTGAATCCCAGCATTTCTGTTTACCTGCCCTGTGACCCTTCCGTAATGTGTGTTGTCTGTAATAAATGTTATTTGTTATCAGTTACCCCTCGTGTGTCGTGTGTTTATGTTCAGGGCTCACACTCCAGTCGCAAAACCACCACCGAATCCTAACACAAACAGAAGAACAGAAACAAAAGTTAACATTTTATGCAGTATAATATTTGTTATGAATAACAATTTTTACATATCTATTTAACAACCTCATCATTCCAACTTTCTCATTCTGATGGGGCCTGTTGAACTTGACTTCTCTCTATTATGATGCGAGGAAGACTTGTAAGCATAACTCATAATTGGACCCAGTCCTCAACAGTATGAGCGCCAAATGCTACCCACTACATTAACAGGAATTTGAGCAAACAGATAAATAAAAAAAAAAAAATTTTTCAGAAAAGACCTGCCTAAAACACAATCTGTAACAATTGTGCCCTGATGAGGCAGACTTCAATGCAGCACACGAACCTAACCCCTTACACTCTCAGTTTTTGTCTTGTAATTATATTGCCACTCCTGCTCTTGACTTGCCAATTAAATGTTTTGGTTCTACAATAAAATTGATTTGGAACAATGTCAGCTCTAAAAAGTCTCATACAAACAAATGTGATTTAGCTGATCAGTGTCCCACTTGGTCCAAAGCTTTAATTTCTAGCAGAAAAGGAATATATATTATTTTTTATTTTATTATATATTTACCTTCAAGCGTAATCCAATCATTTTTGACAACTGGAAGCATCTTTGATGTTGCCTTATATCTTGGTGTGCAGTGCATTTACCTTTTAAATTGCATTTTGAGAAACAGCTGTTTTTATGTATTAGTTTTCCCCATCCCTCAAGTTTAATAAAAATTTATCGCTACCTATTATGTACTGCTGTGGGTCTGACTAATTATGAGTTGACACTCAAGGTACAGCACAGAGGCGATTTACCTGCTGATTCTGAAAGGCAATTTTCACAAGGCATCATTTATGTTTGACAGATTAAAAGGCGTTTGTTGAGCAAAGGTCATTTTGTTCTAGGAAATATCTAGCTTATGAGATCAGTCCTTCAAACAGTAGTGATTTTTTTTTTTACAAACAGACATTGTTTAATTACATTTGTTTTAATGTTAACAGTGATTTAAGGCTCATCTGCAGTGAGGCACATTTGTAGTATATATAATAAAATACTAGCTACATCTCCACTTCACAGACTAGTCATATATTAGTTTGAGTATTTCTAAAACTGTAGTAAAGTTAAATAAAAAAAAAATAAAGTTAAATAAAATTGTTGACACCTCTAAAAATGATAAAATATGTCAATAAAAATGTAATTTCACAACCATTTAAACAGGTTCATGTGAAACCTTTTTGAAATGTATGTGTCTTTACAGAGTCATTTATTATGTTTTCAATACAATTAATCCAATGCAAATATCTTTATTTTTGTGTGAGTAGTGTAATTATAGCCCATACTTATTTTGTTTCAGATACAATACTAAACCATAATCCAAGCAGACCTTAGTGAAATGAGAGGTAGTAATGATTTGTCTGAGTCTCTCACTATCAAAATTGATTCAAAAACATCCTTACTAAGCACTTACATGTAACATTCATTTATTGAGCCTGGATTTATATTATTGGATTGTTGTCTACTTAAACTAGATAATTACTATGAAAGTGTAAATCATCTGCTAAACATCAAAATATGACAAATGAAAATAAATTTGTTCATATTATTCCAAAAGCTGCAATTTTGATATTAATGTTATTGTTTAATGCACCATTACCATCACAAACACATATACTGTGTATGATTTGTAAACCCCCCCCCCCCCCACACACACACACACACACATACACACACCTACACACACTGGCAACCTGTCCAGGGTGTTTTCGGTCTCTTGCCAAGGGAGTTGTACCCACTGTGACCCTAAGCAAAACTAATGGGTAAAAAAACTGGATGACATTAATAAACGAATAAATATTTGCTCACCACTGATAATAACAGTGAATGTAGAGAACACATCTACCATGTTTTCTTTGCAGCAGTGCCTATATTTCACCTTTCCCCAGACTCATTTGTATGTACCTTAATGCCACTGACTAATGATGTGACTTCCATTTTAAATATGCTTCAGTATTTCATCAGGTAAGTTTTTTTTTCATTTATTGAATATAAAACAAGCCAATGAGGTTATTTTCTAGTGCAAAACTACAAATTAAATGATAACCAAATAATCAACATTATACCTGTCAAGTTATATCGCACTATGTGTTTGGATTTACATTTAAATCACATTTAAACATAATCTCATTCAGCACCAAGCCTGTGTGTATGTAAATTATCTAATATTGTATTCTCCTTTTCATGAATATTGAGCATTTTGGGGAATTTGTTTTGCTAGTTGACAGTTCTTGGACAAAGTTTATTTAATAAGCTTAAGGAAAATATTGACGAAATTTTCAATATTTTGAAAATGATTACATTTCAGAGCTCCAAAAAGTGTGTTCAATTACAAAGAAAAACAGTAACTAGTATAACTAATAAAATGTTAGTCTTTGCCTGTTTAGGTGTAAACCATGGCTGCAAAGTTTGGGGCCCATGGGCCAACTTTGGCCTATCTCTTTTTTTTTTTGTCCGCCGTATACTTGTTTTACTTTAAGCCAATGTTTAACTGCCTGCAACACAAACTGCAATAAGTAACTGACCAGAGTTTGAGACAGGAAAGTGGTAAGAAAAAAGTGGTGCTGTGGAGCTCATGTCAGCAGACATGGCATAGCAGTGAGTCTGGGTTTCTACATTGGACAGTTTTCTGCACATTGCTGAGAAAAACACATCTTTTTTTGAATGTGGGCTGGTTTGTAATCATTTTAGTTGCTTAAATATAAATAAAATTAGAATGCCAGTTGTAAACAACAGATAACGTGAGCCATAGCTGTACAAGAAGAAAAATGAAATATACAATGAGAGGACACACATGGAATATACAAAGTTCACAAAGAACCCTGGTAATCTAACTGTGAAATTGAACTGAGGACCTTCTTGCTATAAGCTAACAATGCCTATGTTAGGTAAAGCTAATAAACCTGTTTAGGTCATCCTATCATTCACAGTTTATTCCAGTTTATTATGTCTTTATTAATGTATGTATTTGTTCTTGCTGTAGATGACAAACACACAACACCTCAGGGCTACCAGAATTACTTCATTAATGAACTGTTGGAAAATGGCAGGATCATTTACAATGCTGATAGACATCACCCTGTACTTATAGTGGCTAGATCTATTACTCATGCTAAAGCCATTTTTTTTATCAGAATGTATGCATGCGAGTCATCTGGCTTATAAATTCATTACTCAGAGGTGATGACACTGAGACCTCAGCAATGGATGCCAGAAAAAAGAAGTCTGCACAAATGCTAGGGTGGCAAATACCATTTGACGTGGTGGGTCCTAACAGATTCATTATATACACAGAAATAGATCCCCTGTACTACTATTCAAGCTCTGTTGAGTCAATGTCTGGTTGAATTATTTTGTAACAGGGTGGTGGAGGCAGCAATATAAAATTTACTACCAGACTGAATCTGTTTGCAAGTGCTGAATCAGGAGATGGAAAGGAGGAACAAATCAGGGGATAAGAAAAACAAGAACTGTCTGGAGCTTAAAAAAGCAAGTGCTCTTCAGACAGACTGAGGGTTAAAAAAGTCCATTGTTCAATAAAAGCCCTGTGGGGGATCAGTCCTTCGTGTGTTTCAGTACTTTCCTAATTCTTTAAAGCTAAATACTATGATTGGTACAAACATAAGTATAGTCGGAATGCCATCTATTATGTCCCCCAGTCAGCTGGTTTTCAACTAAAATTGGCTCTCGACCGAAACTGATGAGAATGTTAAATGAAACAAAACATGAGAAAAGTTTTATTCACTTATCTGGCTACTTATTATTAATGCAATGTTTTACACATTGGTTATATTCAGGCTGGAAAAAAGTAATTTGCTCTGATATCAGGCATGACTATGGTCACCGGTGTCCCTATGAGGATCCCAGTATGCAAAGGTTTCAAAAGAATTTAGCAGCAGGTAAAATGTTTATGAAAGCTGATAATGGCAAATCAGATGAGATTGATTCATAGATAAGCAGGTTGAATGCACAACAGTCAGCTACTTTACAAATATTGTGAGTATAAATACTCAGGACTGCACAAATCACTACTCTTTCCTTAAATTAACTGAAGTGCATTAGTGCCCATTACCACTGTAGTGCCTGTGATTTGCATTTAGTTTGGGACTACGTTGTGCCAATGTATGCTTCATTCCACAACATGAGGCAATTAAGGGTAATCATTTACAAGAGGTATGTTTACAAGACAGAATAAATTATATACTGCAATGTCTAATAGAACTCCATTTATCTATTGATCGATGTATCAATATCTTTGTTAAATGGTTTTCTTGTACAGTGGATATGGTCAATGTCCAATGAACCTGATTATCAAAAATCTCAAAAAGATTTTTATCAATGTAAAAAGAAATGTATACAACCATAAAGGTCTTTAGATTACATGACATTTTATATTAGAATTTGAGGAGAAATGTTCCACTTGAACACTTTCTCCAGTACATACATGCTGCCAGAACTCCCAGTGTGTAAACAAGAGCCTCAAGCTAAAATGTGGTAAAGGGAAATCAATTTTTACTTTTAATCAATTGGCATTGCATTAAAGGCATTAATTAAAATTCTGCTGAAGATTATACCTAGGGCTATGTTATATACAGGGTCAAATGATGCAATGCACAACTGAGTTTCTGGATGATGTGCTGCTAAAATAAAAGAACACAGATGGTCAGTATGATAAACGAAACAAGAATGTTGTTTTAGCACTGCAGCCTTGGATGACACTGAACATAGTCAGTTTCATAGTCACTGAACATAGCCATGTATGACAAAAAAGATGTATGATAAACAGAGCATCAACCCTGTTGGGAAATGCTGATTTGTAGTCACAGTGAGCATGTGCGCGTTGATAATACTTTAATAAGCATGACTGGATGACATACAAAAGCAAAAAAATAAAATGCAATTTACGATTGCATGTACACCCAAAATATAATAATATAAGACACATTTATAAAATTCTATCAGATTAGAGCTTTGAACTTGTGGTTAATTAAAAGGCAAGATACATTTTATTTTATTGTATTAATAACAGCCTGATAGTTACAGAACTGGGCTTGTTATCGGAAAGTTGCTGGTTCATTTCTGAGAGTCAACAGGTCATGATGAAGTGCCCTGGAGCAAGGCACCAAATCCAACGGCCTCCCGGGTGCCATAGCTAGGGCTGCCTATTGTGCCAGGCACATGTACTCACTGCTGCACCCAAGTGTATTCACTAGTGTGTGTAAATGTGTGTTTTATAGCACGGATTGCGAAATGCTGTGTAAAAAGCACAATGGTGGAAAAGTATTTTAAATCGTAAAATGTTATGACAATGACTAAAGATTCTATAAGAAATACAAGTTCTATAAGAAAAATATATAGACGTGGCTAAAGTGTTGAAACTGGGAGCCCCCTGTAATACCCCTAGACAAAAGTCTAATCTAGTGGGGCTGTTGTCACGGTTATGTCCAGACCACAAGAGTTTATTTTAACCAAGCTTTACAACATTCCTTGGTTTTAAATAAGGTCAAGTTTGTACAGATTTCTCAGATTTATTTCATTTCACCTCTGGTTGCTTTTCACAGCTCGACTGAAACAACTGAAGCATACCTTTCAATTAAACTCTTGCACTGGCAAATTAGGGATCCAACTGCTGATGCATGCTGGATATTTAGAAATAGGTGCACTTATAAAACATTGAGTCACCTCTAAAACCAATTAGATTTAATAACTAACTCAATACTTCGACTGCAGGGGGAAAATATAACGTCAGCTCTTTTAGAATAGCATGAGGTCTTGAAACAGAAGCATTCAGCTACGCTATATTTAGACTGCCAATTATTTATTTGATTATTTAAGTTTTTTACTGTATCTAGTTCACTAGAGAGAGTGAGAGTTACTGCCCTCAATTTCACCATTGCTTGATTAATTTACAAACTTAACCTATGTTTATTCCATTTCTAACGTTTAACCACAACATGTTACTCAAAATTCCTCCTTTTTTAGGGATTTCCATCCATTCCATATCTATCTCCATGCTTGCAACATCAGCTACTGTATAGATCTTCTCTGTGGTTATCAAGCCTACTGTAAAATAAAGAGATATTGAGAACTTTATAACAAGCTACACCTCAGTTAAAGCAGTGTGTTGTTTATTTATTAAATATGAATAAGCTTGTTGCATATGGAATGGATATGCATACAGAAATTAAAAAAATCACTATGTATCAGTACTGTGCGAGGTACATCTTATGTCACTGAGACAGAGTAAAAATAATGATGTATTGAGAGTCCAATGTGACTTGTTAAGAAGTTAAATGTTACTGTACAATCTGACATTCAAGTAAACCATAGAGCCTCAAGTTGTGAAACTCCAGAATAATAGAAATAATTAAACAAACAAACAAACAAAAAGAATTCCTGCAGCATGTGTGTTCTGCCGGTTGTGTTTTATAAGAACAATAATTATTAATGATGTAATGACAATCATTTTTATACTTTTCATAATAATCAATAATAATCGCTATAATTATTAGAATATTAAAATCTGGGGGCAGGTGGTTTTCTCATGTTCCTCCTCTTTTCCATCCCATGACGCTCTTATTCCTTTACAATCTATAATCTTAAGCCTCTGGTTCCTCTCATTTTTTCCATCCCCTCTTTCAAGCTTCTCCATTAGCCCAATCTCCACCTCCTCTGTCAGATTTTAGTCTTTCCATCCCGCCCTTCATCCATCTCAATCATTGCAACTCCACCTTCTACAGCGAATTCCTGTGTAATCATAACTTTTACGGTAACATGTAGAGATATCGACAACAGATGTTTTGATAGACGTCTGTTAAACTGTGGGAGTGCTTTACTGCAGAAGAGACTGCTGGCACAGTAGAGGTGGCATTCTGATGAGGGAAAAATGTGTGGAGGTGCAGAAGTGTTTCCTAACGCACAATAACCACAAGCATTAATTCAAAGTTTTTGGCTAAAATACAACAATGGTAACATAAACCCTGACATCATAGAGAATATTACCAGTTATGTACCAAAATTCCATCGGTAATTCGCGGTAAGTAACTATAAAGGGTGACTAAATTAAGTAACAGAGGTAAACTGACTAAAGGTTATGGGCAACCATGATACACTGATTCAAATGTAGAGAAAAGGCTAGTCCGCATGGTCCAATTTAATAGATTAGCTACTGTAGCGCAAACTGCTGAATAAGATAATATTGGTTGTAATTTAAAAGATGTTAAAATAGACAGTGTACCACAGTCAAAGAGCTGTTTTGATGGGTAAATAGGGTCCAGTACATTATTAGTCTTTCAACATTTTAGAATAACATTAATAACAGCCTTACAGATTTTCAGGTCAAAATCAGTTCATTGGGCTCAACTATGAATAAGAAATAGCAGCTAAAAATCTTGATCTTGACACTTGTTTCTATTCTTCAGTATCACAATTATTTGAACAGTCAAAAGAACACCTGCTCTACTGGTGCCGTTAGTAGGGCTGCCCACCATGACGACGGACATGTGCTCACTGCTGCCCTCTAGAGTGTGCTAGAGTGTAAACAGGTTGGGTTTAATGTGGAAGATTAATACCTAACTGTATAAACACATAGTAATAAAGTTTCTATTCACACTCATGCCCAGCTATGCAGGCATAGCTTTATATTGTCTCAGCTCATTAAAATGACTTCAAAATATAATTTAAGCAAAACATCGATTATGATTTGAATTGTGCATTTATTTGAAGTAAGCTCTGTTCTCTGTGACCTTTCAAACAGTCTGATAATAGTTTTTTTCTGCTCATTAAAAATAAAATAAATATTTGGTCCTTTTTATAAAATACCATTTTTGCTTTTACCATGAAGACATTTTGATGTCGTTATTTGTTGTACTGTTTCACTCTGCATGTTGCATATTCTTGTAATTAATGGTGATGTATGGTTTTTCTTCTCTCTGTAAGATACACAGTTTTTATAATTACTGATGACAGTGTTTTGCCTCTTTCTCTGTTGCATTGTTTTATAATCACTGATGACGTATTGTTCTGGCTCCTCTCTGTATATGTGTTGTTTTTATAATTAGTTATATATTTTTTCTTGTCTTTTTCGGTACATCAAATTATTCTTTAATCAAATTAATTAAAGTATTCATGATTTCTGCTTCTTGCAGTACTGTACATTATTTTGGTAGTTTATTGTAATGTCTGTGCCTCTTGGGTAAATCGCAATCTATTGTCAGAAATAATACATTTTTAACTGCATTCAATTTACTATTTATTTCAACTATATTATGTAATCTACTTATTGAACTTGAACAGTAATCTACTTATTGAACAGGGCATCTTACATTTTGCACTTGTTTGAAATTAGAGTCATTTTACATTTGTTTTCTATGCATGAGCCTCATATACCAAAAATAAGCATCTCATCATTGTCTGAGGGCTCATCGGCCATCAACACATCAAATGTTGTAAAAGTCAAATCTTTTCATAAAATCTTTGAAAATGGCAATGCATGTAAACCCTACAATCAAGTCTACATCAGATGACTGTGTCAGGTACCAGATAATGCCTTCAAGGTTTACATTTTCATCTATTCATTGTGGAATATTGTTGCTAAAGAATCCAAATCTTTGGTGGTGTTTAACAATGTGGCAATGACAGCCAGTCTCAATGGGCTGACAACTCAGTGAGCCAGTTTGAACAGTGACTGACAACTCATTAAACATCAGAAGGTCATTTACAAACCTTTCATTCTGTAATATTTAATTGTATGGCAACTTGGGGTCTTTGATGTGTTATATTCATTGTGCACATCAAGAAATATGAAAGGGTTTAAAATATACAGATAAAACCCCAACATTTGTGGGGCTTTTGTTCATAAGAAATTGTAAAAATGATGTGATAAATCAAATGATTTTTAATTGGCTATTTTTTTTATTATACAGTTAATTTTGAACTCATAATAAAGTAGCCTTAAAATGATTGTAAAGCAGTGCTAAAATATAAAATGCAGGTGTTACCCCTATATGTACTATGACTCAATCAAGCTTAAATTCTTAGTTAAAAACAGCACAGCAGCCAATCAGCAGCAAGGAGAATTGTATAATGCTTTCACATCGGCTACTTTCAATCCTCCTGTGTCCTGTGAGGTAACCAAAAACAAATTCCTTGTATGTACTTGACAAATAAAGTCCGATTCTGATTCTGATCATACGTTTATTGCAAACATGCACATATGTGTACAATGTGTGTAAAATATACAGTATGTTTATGTTCCCAATGATTATTTCATTAGTGTTTTGTTACCATAGCAGCTTCTTTACTCAGTATACATTTCAAAAAATGCCGCATTGTTACAGGTTAGAGGAAACTGGAGCATAATTTTACTCCTCAAGTCTACGTGGCTTTTTTCAGGTTTGAAAACGAGTGTAGATGTAGTTGCTTGTACACATATTTATGGTTTAATGCACCTTTTTGTTTGTTTGTTTTTAGTTTGTGATTTGTGTTGTGTGTGGGGGGGGGATGTTTATGAAGTTAAACCAACAGAAATGAGGTTTAAATTCACTTAAATTCTTTAAAAAAATATTCTTTAAAATGTCCAATCTTATAAATAAATGGATTACATTTGCATCAATGTTATTGAGGCTGAATACAATGAAAACTACATTTCAGGAGTAAAAATCTTTGGCCATTTAAATATTTGGCCAGTTCAGAGTAGCTTCAGAAAACTTCCAAGCACCAAGGTCAATATGCCAAAACCAAAACACAGATTTGTCTGCATTCAAGCTGTACAAAAATGATTTTTGGTCATTATTCTTTATTTTAAAATGTGACGTGTCACCACCGACAGGACCATACTTACACAGATTTGATGTGTGTACTATATGTATCAAAAAACTAATTTAGTTAACTAGTTTTTCCTTGCTTAGTGTCAAATGAAGGCCCCTGCTCATCAAAATAATCAGACAAAACTTGTTATGGCAGTAGATTAAAAAATATTCTGTCTTCACTGCCCAACTATCTACAAGTCCTGGTCTGATATTACTATGTGACAAGTGTGTAAAAACCTATACAGACAGCTAAAATGTCACTTTTCATTTTTCTCTAGTGATTGCTCGATTTTAAAATGCCACAGCATGACATACACTATACAGCTATGCTCTCTAACTGATTCCTGCCAGATGTCATTATCAAAGTTTAAATACCAGTCTAAGGTGATTTGTAAAATGTTAAAGATGCAAATAATGGTCCACCAGGTGATTGCTATTATCTATAAACTTTTTAATGAATGTGAAATTTAGTGAGGGGAAATTTGCTTAATGGTTTAAGGTTTCTGCACCTGAGCAAGATTAGCAGTCATCACTTGCTTTATAATTGTTTAAAATGTGCTTAGGACATTAGGATAAGCCTTCTGCAGCAGAACAAAGCTCTTTCTGTTTCACAAACCCTTTGAGGCATAAGTCTCCATTAATCAAAAGTCAATCATGACTGACATAAAGTTGTTCTCTTTACTAGCACCTAGCTGAAATGAACCTATTTGAGCAGCTTCTTCAAAAATGAGTAAAGGCCCTCTGCTTTGATAATCTTAAATGAAAGCTGATCCTTTACTTAAATATAAGTTTCCACCCTGTGACCAGAATACAACAAACTGGTAGAACTACATGGTCGCAACTCTTAGTGATTTGATTGGCTCTTAATGAGTTGAATTATTTGGTTAGACAGCGATTGAAAAAAAAAAGAATAATGTTTTGCTTTATATGTTTGATATGAATAAACTCAGGTTGCGGTCCTCTTAGTGTAACTTTACCAATCACATTTAAGGGTCATTCTTGTGCATAGCTGTGAAAGTGTATTCCTTAAACTGTTTCCTAAAATTTGGATCCATATGAATTAATATTATCATTTTATACATCAGAGTGTGTCTGACTAAAATGAAATAAACTTCTTATACATGTATCTTTTTTATTCCAGAGTGCAGCATATTATCTGACTCATATTGGCATATTTTTGTTGTGAGGAGACCCATGATTAATTTAACACTGACAGAATTCCAACAGTCATTGGTTGCAAAAGTAAAAGAAAAAGAAAATACAGGTCCCAAAAATCCCTGTGGTTGAGCTTCAGTGCTTCAATCATTTAGTCAGCTTCAGTTTCCTGCATCACTTCTGTGCCACAACCACAGATGAATGAAGGCTGTTTGTATCCTTTCACAGATATCATTTACACATTGATTTACTAGCAATTTTGCTTTAGTGAACTAGAAAATAAATCACATAGGTGATTAGCATCTAAATGAAATTCTTTGAGTAATGTGATCCACATTTAATTATTGGGCCTTAGGTGTTCCCAAGCATCAGAATTGGGGAAAAATATGATGAGTGACTGTGACTGCATATAAGACTAAATATTAAATTTTTCTTGACAAATTAGCTTTTATGCATGTCTTCAACATTTGTACATAACGGTATAACATTGAAAAGGTAATGAAGTAATTGAAAAATCTGGGTAGATGTTTGAATACTTTGCAGAATTAGCAAAATTATAAATCAGGATCTAGTCTGATCAATGATTTCAAATGTGTCAGTACCCTGTCAAAATACAATTTAATGTAACTGTTAGCCTCCAGCTTGCGATAACCTTGTAAACTACTGAATTTTAATAGCGGATGTAACCATCCATACATTAGCAAGTTTTACCATCACTTTATCCTATTTAGGGTCAGTGTGGAACTCACATTATGCGAATACCCTGCACAACTTAACAGGTCGCCAATCTATTGCAGGATACAGACGAACACAAAAAATTATATATTTCCAATCAATCTAACTGCAAGTCTTTATCACTTTATCCTATTTTGGAGCATTCCACACGGAAAGACCTGGAACACCTTACCCAAAGATTGATCCAAGGATGTCTTGCTTTGAGGCAATAATGCCACACAAAGTTACCATGCCACGCTATGTGTAACCAAAGAGTGTAAGACATGACATAAAACTATCAATAAACAAACAAGTGAGAAAGAATAGTGTGTGTAACTTTATCAACACTTTATAACCCAATATTTTAAAAGTTTAAGTCCAGCAAGCACATGGAAAAGTGTTTCTAAAAACCTTTGTCATGTGATTTATGTCATTATAAACACACGTTGTGAAGGTATAATTGTAAAGCATTTTCATACATTATACTGCCAGACACGTACCGTATACTGCCAGCACTATAGTAGCGCTGTGGGTATTTTATACTGCACCTTAAATAGGCGGTGGCCCCACACTCATGTTCCACTAGAGGGCGTGACAGATACACAGAGGCTTCAAATTAAAATGCAATGTGTTTTATAGTCAGTGTGAATAGCTATAAAGGGGAGAAACTATATGTTCAATTCACATTTCTGTCTACATTTTCCCGACCTCCAACAGTAAAGTGATGAGATCAGCAGCAGAAATTCAATAAGTAATCATTCCCTCATTTTCACTAATTGGTGGTTTATCTGTGCCTGAAGTGGCTGTAGTTTAGCATTAGCTTAATGAGGCTGTGTAAATTAATAAGTGCAGGTGGTGACTTCTCAAACTATAGATTAGGTGTAGTTAGATTGACCCATTATCTTGTACCCTGTGTTCCTTGCTTTAGTTAATAATGGCTGATAAAAATAGTAAAATACACTGAACAAAAATATAAATGCAACACTTGTTTTTGCTCCCATATTTAATGATCGAACTATAAGACATATATACACAATAAAAGGCCTTTTTAAAATATGTGGTTTTACAGTATTGTGAGAATCTAAAACCAGTCCCTATCTGGTGTGACCAACATTTGTACACAGTATCACAGAATCACATCTCCTTCGAATAGGGTTGATCTGATTGTTAATAATTTCCCTATGGGATGTTGGTTTTCCCTCTTTACTGGGGTTGGTCTACTGCCCATATCATAACCCCACTGCCACCATGGACCACTCAGTTTACAACATTGACATCAGCAAACCGATGTCAGACACAGTCTGAATTCTGCACTGTAACATGAAAACCAGGAATCATACACCTCTCTATGAAAAGTCTGCAATTGCCCACTGAAGTTAGTTACAATGATGAACTGCAGTGTGGTGGAGCCCCTAATGAGAACAGTGAGCATGCAGAGTTTCTCTGTGACGGTTTCTGAAAGTTTATAAAAAAAAATATTCGATTAATGCAATCCGATTGTTAGAGTAGCTGTCCGGGTGGTCTCAGACAACCTTATATGTGAAGATGTTGGATCTGTAGGTCTTGGGCTGTTGAGGTTACATGTTGTCTTTGACTGTGTGGCTGGGTGGATGCACTGCCAAATTCTCTGAAACACATTTGGGGAAAAAATGAACATTTTATTGATGGCCAAGAGCTCTGGTGGACATTCCTGCAGTCTGCATGTCAATTGTATGCTCTCTTAAAACATGTGAGGCATTGTACTTTGTTACAAAACCAGACATTTTCAAGAGTCGCAATCACATGTGATAGTTCAACACATGGAAAAATGCAAAAACAAAAGTGTTGTGTTCATATTTTTGTTTAGTGTATAAAGATAACAAATGAATCATCAATTGTCAGTGTAAAATATAACATCCATAACTATCTAACACCTACATAACTTATGTAAATTAAACAATGTGCATATTCTGGGATGCTTCAAACTCTCAAAAACATAAGTCATGTTGTCAAAGAGCCAACCATGTTAGAATTATTTTTCATCAATGTGCATTTTTGAAATTGATGTCTATATTTAACCAGATTCAGGCAGTGAAACACATAAGTAAACACACAATACGGGGCATCAGTGAACACAAATGCCTTGCACATTGGGCAGCTCTAACTGGCACTTCAAGGGCACTTCTATCATGACTTGTTAACTCTCGGAATCATACTGACAACCTTCCAATAACAAGCTCAGTTCTTTAACAACCAGGCCCCTGCAACCCAAGGTTCATTGTCCACAATGGTACCACAGTACATTATTTGTTATATCACTGATGCTCAGTGATGTCTAGAGGCAGATGCTGATCCTGTCAGAGCTGAGCTAGCTGTTAAGACACTTCAGAGGACACCATTATGACAAGTCAGCCTCTTTCACGCTTGTAATTGTAATAATCAATATGCATTACATTTATATTATTACACTTAATCAGTTACTTAATTAAGTATTCATTAGATCCAGCATGACTGTGATATGGTAACGTATTTCATCATATCCTCTTGAGAAGAGAGGAGGCACGACACAAATCGTATAACTGGGAGCTGATTGATATTCATGCCTAGCAAGACTATTGTAGAAGCTTTCTAAAGATTGTTATATATTTCACAGCAAGCTTAAGGGAACAACTTGTTTCTTTCTAATAAGCAAGATTACTGTCACTCTGTGTGACACCTGTTCTTTAATGCATGCTGTGTTTAAATGAGGTAAAAGTTTAGAGTAGACATTTCTACCCCTATAACCCCAATAAACCTGATTTAACTGAGATGTCTCATTTTGACTGTCTATCAACCAAAGTCAGTTTAAACCCAATATAGTTTATGTTTTGAATGATCAGAAATTACTAACATGTTCAAATATGCAATGCCATCTTAGGCTTTGAGGAGTGTTCAACTATACACTTGGTCCACTTCTTTTCTTTATCTACACCCCTTCTCTTGATAAAGTCATAGCCTCCCATAGATTCTTCTACCACTCAGATACAGATAATAGCTAATGCTGTCATTTACTTCTTCAGAAATGTCTTAGATTGCATCTTAGCATGCCTGCAATTTTTCTCACCATGAACATCAGGTCATAATCTAAAACTCAACGACAGCACAACAGAGCTGGATCTTATTTCTGGAGATCAATCTTCACCCCAGGGTGTATTCATCTCTTGATGACTCTCAATTAAAGCCATCAGACAATGTAAGAGGTCAGCTGTTTCTCTCTAAAGAAGACAGTCAGATTTGTGCATTCTTTTTCAATCACCTCTAATCCCACAGATGTACTATTACAACTCTCTTCTGACAGGAGTTCCTATATCCACTATTAAACACATGTAGCTCGTTTTAATTTAGCTGCCTGTCTGGTATCCGCTGTCCATCTGCCGAGCATGCAATTTACAATGTCTTGTCTCAATCCTCCACCCAGAACAAAGATACACATGTAGGCTACTCTGTGTTATTCTGCTACCAAAAATGTCTTTCTTTCTGTCTGTCTATCTCTGGTAAAATATAGAAAGCCACATCAAATAAGTTGGTTTGCCTGTGGTTTACAATGATGTTGATGTACATGATCTCTCTCTATCTATTCGTTTATCATCCGTTTTCCCAGTACCAGGGTAAGACGTTAGTGTTTGGGATGCCTTTCCTGACGACAACCACCAGTAAGTGGTGGGATCTTGTGAGACTACTGGACAATTTCACATTTCCGACCAACCTTGTGCATGTTTTTGAACTGTGGGTGGAAACCAGAGTACCTGGAGGAAACCCATGCTGACACGGGGAGAACATGCAAACTCTGCAAAGAAAGTCCCCAGCCCGACCCGGGGATCGAACCCAGGACTTCTTGCTTGAGGCGACAGTGCTAACCACTCAGCCACCCTGCCACTTGATGTACATGATATGCCATTTCTTAAATCCACATTAGTATTCATTTATGAGAAGAAAACATAT
>JAOUQU010047181.1:0-17121 GCA_028566735.1 Ammoglanis amapaensis
TATGTGTGGGTGTGTGTGTGTGTGTGTATTGATTTTTTTTATTTTAGGTGGCAGGAATGGGCTAATATATACCCTGCAGAGCTTTAAAGGTCACTGTTTCAAGCCTCACTACCATCTTGCAAGTGCTGAGCCCCTGAGCAAAGCCCTTAACCATCAGTCCCTAAAAATGGTGTTGTTCTGTGCAAATGTAAATGCTGAAAATTTGTGAAGTAAAATTTTAAATTGTAAAATTTTTACTTTTACCACTATGATGAGCGAAAATACCAAAATGTCAAACCTATTCAACATAAAATCGAGTGAAATTAGTCAATGCACTATCTTTTGAATTTTTTTTTTTACCAGGAAAAGTCATTTGTTAAGTTCGATGACGTCCAGTTTTCTTTTAGGTGTTGTAATATTTTTTATTTCTAATTCAAAAATCAGGCGGTTATGGACTTTTATTTTGAAGCTTTTAGATGTTGTTTCTATCGTTGCATTTTCACTGCAGTTTTTTCATGGTGATCCTAGGTGCAGGGCAGGTGTGTGCCGGTTATTTAGGACCAATCAGTTAAACGGAGAATAATTTTGTATTGCTGATTAGCTGTTTTGAGTCGTATCAAGAATGTCTTACTGTAGACAAGAAGGTAGTGTTGAATTAGCATTTATTACGCGCATTACTTATTTTTATTCTATATTTGCTTTCTTTTCTCAATGTCATTGAGCTTTAGCCCACATGGGTTCGCTTATTCACACCCGTATTAGTCATTTCGTTGCTGCCGCAATTTACAATTGGTCAGTTGTGTGAGTTCTGTACAGTGATTGGTGAACGCTAGTAAATTTACATAAGATTGTATGATATAAACCAATCCCTGCGCAGGAGGCGTGAAGTGGCAGAATCGGTGTGCGAAATAAAGTAAAACGAATTATAAGCATGTTTTAAATTACAACGAATTAATTCCAGTTTAATTTATAGATTAAACGTTTAATTCTTTAAACATTCTATTTTTATTTATTATGATATATTATTGGTATTTAAATGTGCGAATTTTACGCTGGGGAATGAGTTGATAGTAATGTCAAAGAATGTTCTGCAAAGTTTTATAAAACCTTTCAGTTTTGTGTCAAGAGTTCCGAATGTCTTGTTAATGTAAATGCTGCTATAGAATTGTTTAATTCTGACACTTAGTGGTATATTTAACACATTTCAATAATTAAACTTGTAATACATTTTAACTTTATAAACTTTCTGTGTTTTTTTCTTGGCAGGTAAAGATCGAATTATCTTTGTTACCAAGGAGGACCATGAAGCACCGAGCGTTGCTGAGCTTGTAGAAGATGACCCCAATGACCCATACGAGGATCATGGTCAGATCATCACAATTTTTATCATTAGATCAGTAAACATACATTTTAGGGTGTGAAATACTAAAAATCATGGTTGATTTCCTTTAGAAAGGGGATTTATCAGCTGGTGGCTATTGGCTAAAGCTTGACACAGAGACATGTGTCATATGACCTGACCAGAACCTTTGTGTAGCCTGACAGGCATTTTTTAAATGTTCTAACTACACGTTGAAATGATGCAGGCCACAAGGTGTAGCAATGCTGCAAATGTGGTTGAGGTTTACGATCACAGTTGTAGTCTAGTTTTAAAGGAACAGGACTAGTAGCCCAAAAGACGCCAGTTCCAACCTCTACTGTTTGTTGCTCTTGGGCCCTTAAGGAAAGCCTTAAACCATAATTGCTCAGACTGTGTACTATAATTACTGCAAGTCGATTTTTGATGTTGAAAATATAAATGTACAATGTATTATTATTCAACATTTAAAAGCATTCAATGTTCAATATCAATGTGCTAAAATCTATGACTTTTCTTCCTTGTTGCTAAAACCTCATGCCCCATCTGGTTCTGCCTTGATGTTTCAGTTAAACGTCAGTTACGTCAGAACGTCAGTTAAACACAAACGTAATGGAACCCTCAGAAACTCGTTGCGCTTTCGCATTATGGCAGTGACTTACTTCACAGGATAAACAACATCGTTTAGGCAACTGCATTGTCTTGTCTGGCCGACACACAAGTCAGCCTTTTGGATCCAGTTAGTATTTGGTAACAGGTGTCTCTCGGTATTTGGGGTCCCCTATTGATTACTTATTATTATTATTATTATTATTATTATTATTATTATTATTATTATGTGTGAGTAAGTAAAATGAGTCTGCAGTGCCCAGCTTTGAATTAGTACCCCGAACAAACTTTCCTGAATAGACTCTGGAGTCTAGACTGACGTCTTCATGTTGTGCCCCATGCAGGTCTTATCATGCCCAACGGTGACATTAACTGGAACTGCCCTTGCCTGGGTGGCATGGCCAGCGGTCCGTGTGGTCAGCAGTTCAAGGACGCATTCTCCTGTTTCCATTACAGCAAGGAGGAGGTGAAGGGTTCTGAGTGCATTGATCATTTCCGCGGCATGCAGGAGTGCATGCAGAAATATCCTGAACTTTACCCTCAGGAAGATGAGAGCGAGAGTGCCTCCTCTGAAGCGCTTCCGGACAATGGCACTGACTCTGCTTCTGCTACAGGACCAAAGGAAGCGCTGGCGAGCACAGAAAACCTGCCGACAAGCTAATATCAAATATTCTCGGTCTAATCCTCAGCCATAAACCTCAAACACAGATATGCCTCTTTTCTCTACTGACTTCCAAAGAGAAAAGATGAGGCACTTGAGTAACCTCCAAGTCACAAGAGTGTGGAAACGAACAGGAGTGCTGATAATTGGGAGGAGATGTTAAGAATTCCAGATGTGAGAACAAATGAAGGCCTGAAATAAGCAATTCGATTTTGTTGCTATTTACTGATAATTATTTGGTCTTGATATTTCAGAACGTCGTGTACATGTACTATAGAAGTGCACAGACCATTTTAAATGTAAATGCATTACAGATTACAGTCGAATCGAGAACATTTACAATCAGTTTGGGATGAATCTGAAGATTCTTTATACAGGTAGACATGGGATGTGCCAGCTCTTATGGGTGTGCTGGTCCCCCATAATCACCCAAAACATGACGAAGTTACAGTGAATTTGAATTAATTACAGAAGAATAAATGTGTTTTTAGTAGCATGTTGGAGTTTCTTTGACACCCAAACACGTTGTGTTGAAAATGTGTTGACCGCTCTCAATTAGTCCTGGCTTTAAGTGATTAAATTGATGTCTGTGTGCCAGTTTTGTTTTGCCAGAATGTTTTCCCAATATATGCCCAGTGTTGCCATCTGGTTCTGAATCAGCACTGCCTGCGGCATCGGCACATTGACGTGAATCACAAGCCAGACTTGAATCATCCCATTGATTTACTACATGCCACGCATAATAACCGTGTGTGATGGTGTATGGTTTTTAATGCATCTGGACTGCTTTACTGTTATACCAAAGCCTTAAACCAGCAAAATCCTTAGCCTGAGTCCTTTCCATCTGTGTAGGGTTAAATAAACTCAAGTTCTGTAAGTGTCCAAATCATCAATGTTTTAGTTCTTTATTTAAAATGTACAAAAAATAACTTTAAAATTCAGAAACTCTGAGGAAAAGAAATTGGTATAAAATTAAATACGGCGGAGTAAGAAAAAGTCAGATATTTAACAATTAGTTTTGTGTGACTGGTCGGAAATTGGTGGAAATGTTTCTGATCAAGACAGATCATAAACCATCCTCAGCATCTGCAATGCTCTAAAGTCTGATGGTTCTCTTCTAGCTGATGGTTCTCTTTATTTGGGGTGTGTCCGGGCTTTAGGCTGTAGTGCATCACATGCAGCCCTGCTGTAGAGCTTTCGAGACAAGGTAGCCAAGGGTTGATGTCCACGGCACCACCAGACTCTTCATGGTGACCAGCAGTCGCCCAGATTTTGCTTCCTCTGACCCTGCCAGTAGATACTCTCCTCCTAAAAAAAGGAGAAACAGTAACCTTGTAATAATACTTGTTCGTTGTATATCACACATATTTACATCTAGGAATACCCTCACCAGGGTTAAGGATGGGGCAGGTACAGCCGCGGCTGGTCCAGGACAGCGGGTACAGACTGTGAGTCCCTTGAGAGAGCGGCACCAAGCCCGATCTCAGGACCTTCCTGACTTTAACCAACACCACCACATGGGTACCTTTATCGTGCGCCGAGAGCACGCTGGCTTTGATTACTGCGAAAAGAGGACAAAATCAGATCCAGTACATGAACAATTTACATACAACTAGCCAACAAGTGATTCAGGGGCGGTAATGAATCTCACATGGTCTGGCACTCAATCCCGCCTGTAAGGGGGCTGGTGTCTGTGTGGACACGGGCTTTAAAATCAGAACTGTGAACTGCACCTGACTCCACTTTTAATCAGCTGCTCTTGATATTCAAACTACAGATCATTCGGATCAAGCTTCACTATGGTTGAGAGAGTGAATAGACACTATAGTTACCAAATACTTTTCAACAAACGTTTCCGAGTCCTAATGTGATGAGATTTTTTGCAGGGGTGGAAATCATGAAGTAACACAAAAGCTAAATTCCAAAACTAATTTGGAAAATTGTGTATTCTGACCTAACAACATGAGAATGTTTCCTTCCATAGTCCCAAAACATGCAAGTAAGGCAAACTGAAGATACAAATTTAACCATAATTGTGTTTCATATGCGAGTTGTGCACAGTCCGCACAGAAAGCACGCGGATCGCCTTACCCGGGAATAAAACCCTGTGAGGAGACGGTGCCACCCTGATTGATACCTAAAGGGGTGTTCAAAAATAAATAAATAAATACCATAGGAATGTTTCATCCTGCACAGATCAGAGACACTTTTCAGCTTCCTTTCTTTACAGCTGCATTTTCCTGTACACAACACACACACACACACACACACACAGTGGATCAATGCATACGCTTTAGACAAATATGTCGGATATCGTGCATCCTTAAAAACAAAAGTTTGTGTGTGTGAATGTGTGAATTCTCTTAGCTAACCTGTGTAGTATTGGGCAGAGACTGTGAGTTCTTTGGACCAGGTCTTGTCCTCGTGGTGAGGGTGGAGGTGGGCTAAGTCGTGGATTTGACCCCCGATTGGAATGTTGTTAAACTTTGTGTTGGTTTTGCTGGATGAACGAAGTTTAAACTTTTAAACATGTCTATAAAATCTAATTTATATTGACTTTCATGAACGAACCTGTCTCACCTATCAAAGCAGTGACCAGTTACTGGGTCACAGATCAGGGGGCATGTACAGGGTTTGCATCCCTCCAGTCCAAACCCCCAGTATCCGGGCAGGCAGTGGCTGCAGCTGGTGCCCCCGACACCCGGCTTACAGTGACACTGCCCGCTTCTGGGGTGGCACCATGCTGCCTCACCTCTGGACTTGGCAGCTACTGAGCCGACTGGATCACACCAACAGCCTGGCCAAAAAAAATATTATTAAAGTATTAGTACTTCTGTACTAATTAGTATGCCAGCTTGATGTGCCACCCATGGTGTATTTAATACTGATTTGGTTGGTCTAAGGGGCGACACGGTGGCTTAATGGTTAGCATTATTTCCTCACAGCAAGAAGTCCCGGCTTCCCTCCCTGGGTAAGACCGGGTACTCCAGTTTCCTCCCACAATCCAAAGACATACAGTCAGGTTAATTTGGAAAAAACTAGACGATGAATGGGCAGATACGTCTGATCTACGCAAGCTATAAACAAGCTTATTTTGTCAGAACTAGAACCAAATAAAAATTAATCTATGTTTTAAAGCAAATCTGCCTCACCTTCCTACCTGAAACGTTCACTCCATCATCCTCAGAAGAAAGGAATGCCACTTTAAAGCTATGTTGCTTTAGATTAGACATTAACACATTAAGAAAGAGAGAATTCGTGCTTTATACTCCCAGCATGCTTCAGTGGTAATATCCTGAACAATAACATCCTTCCTCCTCCTGTTTGGCTGCCTAGCCTTATTAGTCCCTGTCTAGACATTCCATGCCATCTCAAATATTTTCTAAATATTTGACTTGGTCTGCAAAGTAAAATCTTCTGTCTGGTTAATCGGGGCTGAACAAATGTGCCTTATCCACACTGTCGATAAAAGAATGAATAAATTATTCAAAGAAAAGATTCCAATTTGACATTAACAACACGTTAATGAAAACCTTACTGAAACATCCAGGACTTGAACCCTCAACAGTTCGGTATATTAACTCCCGTGTCACCATTGTTGCCACCATTGCACATTGCTATACGGTATCCTAAACCCAGCGGGTTCTAACCTTTTGCAACTCACTTTCTTATGTCATAATTGTCGTGACTGCAAAATTGCAGCTAACAACAACACAAGCTAACAATTTACAGCATTTACAGTCGTGGCCTGGTGGTTAGAGAACTGTACTTGTGATCGGAAGGTTGCTGGTTTGATTCCAAGAGTCGACGGGCCATGAGTGAAGTGCCCTTGAGCATGGCACCGAATTCCTACATGTGCAGCACCCCGTGTGCTGTCGCTAGGACTGTCTCCACACCAGGTACATGTGCTAACTGTTGCAACTGAGAGTGTGTTGACTAGTGTAAATGTGTGTTTTACTGCACGTATTAGGTTAAATGCAGCTAAAAATGTGACAAGCGCAACAGTGGAAAAAAACTAAATAAATAAATACAAATAAATCTTAATCCACTGGTTAACTCGTCATGTCACGTGACGTGTCATGTATGAGGTCAATGACATTTGCTGAACTATCTTCTCTTGTAGTACTCTTGCAGCCCACTAGGGGGACACAGCCCACAGGTTGAAAACAACTGCTCTGATCAGTATTATAACAAAACGAAAGAAACAAATACATTTGATAGGACAGTAAAGGCTTATTAATTAAAATACTTGACTAGAGATCAGGAGGTCACCGGTTCAAGCCCCACTAAGTTGCCAGTACTGGGCCGTTGAGCAAAGCCCCTATTTTGTCCCTCTATTGCTCACAAAGTGTCCCATTGTAATTGTGAGTCAGTTTGAATAAAGATGTTCAGAATAAATGCTGAAAAAGTAAATTTAAATTTTGTTCAGTTTTAAATCTTACAAAATTATGGTGAGAATTTTTTGTGTATGTGTGCACTAAACTGTCCTCTTCCCCTCTCTTACGTGTACATGCTTGTGGAGAGTCGATAGCCCGAGCTGAGAGTCGGTGATAGCCTGGACTGCAGCGTTGGCACCTACGACCCACCGTGTTGTGCTGGCAGGCATCGCAGACGCCGCCACTGGCGCCCCTGGTGGAGTTCCACACCCGCTGAGAAAAGTGGCAGCTCTGTGCATGGCCATGACACTCACATTCTAGATAGAAAGAGCAAACAAAAGGACGTTCACCATGGGATTGACCTGCTGAAAATGGGAACGAGGCGAGCGATTCAAAAACAGCATGTAGGAAATCGGGCTTGTTTACATTCCTCCAGCGGGTTGTGCCATAGACATAACCAAAACCCCTTTTACTCCCTGATCTGTGAACATCACAAATGACAACATGACATACCGTGGCCATGAAGGGCAAAAACACTACTGTTTATTTGTGCTGCACCTTTCATACACTGTTCTCCCTGTGTCTGTGTGGGTTCACTTTGGGTGCTTTGGTTTCTTCCAACAGTCCAAAGACATGCAGATAGGGCGATTTGAAGATGGTGTTCAGATGTTTAGTGTAGTGTGTGTATGCAGAAATGTACGCAATGAGAATAAGACTTGTAAGTAACTGGTAAGTGACTTTGTGCAGAGAACACAACAGACATGTTTTGTAGAGCCCATAGACCCACTTTAATATTGCTCAAAGAGAGGAATAGTATGTCCTCTTTAAACCATGCTTTACAGTGTATTTTAAGATTGCCTATCTGTAATCAGTGTCACAATGATGTGTCCTTGAGTGTTTTGAAATGCACCCATAAATAAAATGTATTATCATTATTATCATTGTTTTTTATGAGCCTTACTCTGACAGGCATTGGGTTCTCCGCTGCTGCCGTTAGCCGCCCTCCAAGGTCGATCGTTGTACAGTGGCATGCATCTTTCGCAGTGAGAACCAGCGGTGTGATGCGTACAAACACACCCACCCTGCACCTGTAACCAATACACACACTTCATTAAAAGATCTAACATGGCAATATGTTACATCTGCAGGACGTGGCTTTTGTTAGCCTATGTCAGCTGGTTTCATTTTTTCTGGATCAATTGGTGCTACTGGAATTAAAAATGATGACCATTCATAAACATTATGAAACTATATCTGTCTTTTTTGGTGCAATTTAGTGTCAATAGTTTCATTTCTTACTATGTAGATTCTATTTTTTAGGTAATACAAACAGGCCACAAAATCTCTATAGATATCTATAATCATCCTCACAATATTTATATACACGTTATAACAAGATGCATCCAAAGGTAATATGGGTATTTATATACAGACTTGCTGCAGTTTTCCTCTTAACGACTAGTGCACTCCACTTTTAACAGTTCTTTGCAGTGCCATTTAATTAGAATTGAGAATATTTATTGAACATTGTGCTTGTACACACACACGTGTTTGTATAAGTGAACACACACTATGTGGTAAAAGTGATAGGTAGGGGGTAGCACACATACAGTTCTAGCCACGACATACGAGGAGCAGTTAATAGATTAAAACCAGCAACCTACTGATCCCAAAACCAGTTATTTAACCACCAAGTTCCAGTTCTCCCATGACAAATCTCTAAAGTTTCACGCTTGCAAGCTCTCTGTCCGGGGTTCTTTTTCCAAGTCAAGCTTAGCTGACTGTATAACCCTTACATAGTTTAGCCTGAATATGTATGCTTTTCACATTTACTCACCTTATCACTTTTTGGTAATGTTTCTTGCCCTATTTCCAGTGGAAAACAGTGTTCTGCGTGCCCATGGCACATACACGTTCCTAGTGTCAGCAGTGAATAGATGCCGTACGGGTCAGAATAAGACGTTGTTGCATTGTGATGTGACCCAGATGAATCGGGCTGGAATCTTATACTGTTTTCCTGAGGGGAGGCATCGCGGTGACCTCTGGAGGCAAGAGAGCGTGGTGGAGGACAGTGATGAGGTTTGAGGAGATGAAGGCGCAGGTTGGTGAGGGTCATTATGGACACAGCTGGAGGACTATACGGGTCTGATATCCCACTTCCCTGTGCCAAGGAACGGAATATAACCTGCGGTACAGTAACATTAGAGTATATTCCAACAGCTTGGACATAATACATTTTAAACTTGAAACAATATCACTTACCTCTCCACCTGTGCAAGGCTTGGGGCTAGAGTACCTAGACGTACAAAGTGCCCCTTTCTGGTTCACATCATCAAGCACACCGAAAGTGGCACTACAGTTGTCGGCGAACAGCTTTAGCATCTCCCAAGTGTTTCCAAAATCCTGAGAGCGCTCCAGACTCATGGCAGCAGGACGTGGCGAATGAAAAATCAAAACTACATGGGTTAGGAAGAACATGGACTCCAGGTCCAGCTGGATTACATCCTGTCCACCTGTTGCAGTCGACTCCCACCAAGTGTACGGGGTGATAAAAGGATCATCCACCATCATTGCAGGGGAATGGTGGGCGCTGATGGAAGACGTGTAAAGGGTCCGGCCACTGGCCAGGTTACCTATGGGAGGGCTGCAGGCATGACCGGAACATCTGGAAGCTGCAGAAATAAAACAGGTGGTATGATTGAAAACGGTAGGGAATGTGGGTTTTATTAGTATTTGAATCATATAATACTTAATTAATAATATTTAATACTACATCAGTAAAAGTGTGATGTCCTTAGGGACTATCAGCCCTACCACAAACCTGATGACTATATTGGTGATGTATATTAAATAAAAAGGACATTTAATTCCTGCACAAAACCTATATGGTAATTATCTATTATTTATATTTTATTACTGATGCTTACCTGTTACTCCGTGCAGAAATCCTAAAACAATCGTCGCAAACTGGAAGGGTGACCAAAATGTTTTCATCTTTAGAACTTTGGAATTTTCGAAATGAATTACACACATGTTTACAGAATAGACAACAATCTAACAAATCTATATCATAAACGCAGACAAAGCCGCAAACAAAACAGTTCACAGAGGCACCGCGTAACTGTACAATACAAACCGAGCACGAAGGAACCGAGTCACAAATTAACGTCCATACAGATGTAAGATGACCATTAGTAAAGCGATTCCCAGTGTCACTGTACTTCAAAAATAACACAATATACAAAATAAGCCAAATTACAGCGACACAAAAGATACAAATCTGACAATATATGATTGATAACTCAATTAGCTTTACTTGGACAGTTTTACTCTGGGTTGTTAAAACATGATTCAAAGAATCATCACAACTAGACGAATCATTTCACACAATTGCCACAGAAAACGCGCATAACAACACGAACCGATTCACAATTTCGGCACAAAAACGAGACAAACGCATCCTGACCTCATACGAACCGATTTAGAGCAACAAACGGTGTTTGGCTCTCCGTTCCTTTATTTGATATCCAAAATGAGCGCAGCTAAAATAAATTAATGAATTACATTGTTTAAATTGTAACTTGCAACACCAAATACAAGTATATAAAATTGAACTCGGAGATCGTAAAGGCAACTGTCAAAGCGGTTTATTTCAATACAAGTCCAATTCACGCCAACTCCTGTTCACACCGTCGATTTATTCCATACAAGGTTCCACCGATCCACACCGAAATCCGACTGTGTTAGATACGGTACCAGGGTAAATAGGATCCTGAATCCTGTCCCAGATGAGCGGTTCATGTGCTGCTGATCACACAAATACAGTGAAAGCGCTGTCACTGAGAGACATAAATAGTGAAGAGCACCCCCACAGGACATTATTAATAGTGCATAGAATACAAAATAGTACAACAATTACAGCCTCGATACGAATTACAAAGAACAGTTAAAACGTACAATAAAATTAATAATGATTACAAGAATGTGTACTGATATTTACATTTACACTCACATTTAAAGATTAAAATATAGATTAAAGGATGTAAATATTTTCGGAGTGTTGACGTTTTAAAGTTTTATTGCTTTCACAATTTTTACTTGAGGTAAAACAATATCGTGATGTGCATTGCATAATTGTATAATCTGAGCAAACTGACCCATATGTGCAGCCACAGGGTTTATTAAATCCACCCAATTTATACCTACATGCACTGGTTGGGTCGTGCAAGGGATTAGAACACACCTGTTGTGAGAAAAAAGTTTTGTGAGAAAGCAAAGTTTTATACTTTGTTACAAGGTCAACATGTTGACCAAACGTAACATAGGAAGCACAACTTCTTAACGTTTAGATGAAAGGTAAAATTTAAGCATGTAGTTAATGCGTTTATCTAAAGTGACTTGTAATTACAAGTGTACACAGTTTGATGATTGATCAATTGAACGATTGATGGTTAAGAGTTTGTTAGCACTTAGTGAGCTTAGCACTTAATAGTGAGGCTTTAACCACTGATTATTAGCCCATAACCTTGAAAACTAAACTATCACTGCTGCTTTTGTCGTTCTGCATTAATTGGTTTAAACCTAAAGTGACAATGGTCAGTTTGAAGTGACTAAGAATATTAAACATAAGAATATTAAACGTGTAATCAGCATGTGTCATTTATTTATTTGATATGTATTTTTTATAGTGGGTGCTACCGGGTTTCTTTCCCTCTTATCACTGGTGTTAGAAAATACATTTTTAAGGCCAGCAAAGCACCAACCTGTGAGCAATGATTTAGTCAATTGAAATAGTGAATGTCCATGAGTGGCACAGTAATAGCTCAAAATGTAGATGCGCCTTCAGTAAAACTTAGACAAGAAATTTGGAATTGCTGACATTTCAGTATGTTTTTATTTTTATAAGTTTTATATTTGGCTGTCCTGATAAAATAAGTATGTGAAATGTCGCTTTTTAATAAACATCTTTTAATTACTAAATACTTTAAGGCACTGAGCATGAAAGTCCCAATTACACAGCCCTCCTTTAATAATAAACCCTTGCAATAAAATCCATGTGCTCTATAAGTAGGAGGTTCAGGTTCCGAGTTCCTGCTGAGGGTATATTGAGGTGTTTTCGACACACATTCCACCCATGGTGGTTTTCAATTTTATGGTTAGTAGTAAAAGCAAAAGGCAAAGGACATTCTACTAAAGTTACATCAAAGTCGTTTACACCTGCCAAAAAGTATATGCAATAAAAACGAGGCTTTGGTTTTATGTGCCAGTGTTTGGGTCATTTGAAGCTGCAGCTGCTTTTTGGAATTACTAACATTGACGAAATAGAATAATATTCAGAAAAATCCAAAGGCAAATCAGACCAAAGCCAATGGCTTAAAAAGCTTATCTTTAGGAAGTAATGTCAAGCTAAAATAGATACAGATTCATTTGCCAGACTTTCCACAGACTTGTCTCTGGGTCAGAATTGCATGCTTCATCACACTGAGCTCTATGGAAAAGTTGTGTTCTTGTGGAAACCAGTTTGATTTATGACTAGAGTTCTGTCACTGCTTCCAAGTGCAAACTTACAGTTGTTGTACACCTCTTAAACATGTTGTTTACAATCTCAAGTTAAATTGTGTTCTTGTATTGTATAAGAAACTGACATGTTAGCAATGTGCCATCACATCACGGCAGTATGTCAGTACCAATTCTCCCATCAATCTTAGTCTATTAAGACGGCACACAATCATTAATAAAATAAGGATTCCACTTCACCATTCCACAGATTTTTTTACAGGGATTTTGAATGAAGACAAAATACAATCCAAGTAAATAAGCATTTAGGGTCTTGGCCATGTCTACCCAGCATTGTGTTCAATACTACAGCGCTATAATAGTCTTTAAAATGAAAACCACATGTGCATACCAGAATCTAAATTTGGCTGCTCACTGTGGTTCAAGACCTGAATCACATCTATAAAATTAATTGAAGTGGGGGCAATTGTGTGAGGATTTATTGTACAGAGCAAACAGTCGAGACTGATCCAGATCGCTTGCCAGGCTTGGTTTCAGCAGCTCATTATAATAATGATTAAAACTAACCTAACGAACAGCAGGACTGCACGCTGGCAAAAAGAAATCAAATATTTTTCAGCTTTCCGAAAAGTAAAGAGTTTTTGCAAAAGCTTTTATATTCTGCAGGTACACCTTTATGATCTCTTGATGGGGGATAAGCTCATTTACACCAGAACACATGGAGCACCTAACTCATTAAATTAATTGCCCCATGTGCAGGACCAGTGAATTCTGAACTACAAAGACAACAGCAGTGCGCACTTACTGGACAATTCGAAACCACTAATCCACCTGGTGAATGCTTTTGAAGAAAATTATAACACCAGGAGAAAATTCACTGAAGCGAGAAGAACATTCACAATCATTATATTACTATATAACATTACAGTACATTATGAATTATATAGCATAACGAAAGGTCGATTTCCTAAAAAAAATGCTTTAAATGAAGATGGTGTTCATTCCCAGCAATCCTTAATACCTGATGTTTCTGTCTGTTTCGAGTGTGTTTCTGTCCGTGGGGATATGGGGTCATAGAGTTTCTATAGTGACCTTGAAAGTTGCCTGTGAAAACTTTACCTCTGTGTGTGTGGGTACATGTGTGTTTGTGTATGTGTAACCCATGCAAATGTCATTTTTAGTGTGGGTGATACATTTACTTTAGTGCTTTGATGTGAAAGGATAAATGAGACAGATCAAGCTGTCAGCCAAGCCACTGCTGATTGAGTCCAGATGAGCCGCCATGACAGACTAGTTGCCTTCTGTGCATTTGTAGCCTGATGCCAAAAACAACTGTAGGTCTATAATAGTGAATGTTTATTATTTGTGCTTCATTTAATGTACAAGTGTAGTATCAATATACACAAACTTATATGGGGAGTTCCCATGCACACAGATTGACTTTCTTCTTTCACGAAATTCAGTTAATCTATATTGTAGATTGGCATCATGATGATGTAACCATATATCCACTAAACACAACAGCAGTTTAAAAGATCACCTAAAATAGCAGAGCACGAAAAGAATGCATTATGTAAAAGGTGTTTAAATAGTATCTGAGCATTGTTATTTATTTGTTTTCGTTAATAACGGAAATTGGTAAGATTATGTGGCTTCATTATGTTTGAGCTGTAATTGGATCTCTTAATGACACAAGTGAAGTCTGTAATGTCTACCAATTTAGGCAAATAGGTTATGTTACACCATAGCAAATGCAACTAGCCAAATCAGTTGAGGTTTATGGGTTCTTTGTGCTCATGGGCTCAACAATTTGTTGGTACTGCAAACGGTAAAATTTCATCACTGCTAAAAGTAATCACATACGCTACCTTGACATTCAGTGCTACATGAATGCTGTCGTGTCTACAGACTGATTTATACTTCTCATTTGACTCGCCACAAGACATCATCTTCACATCATCATTTTTTTATAGTTCTGCATCAAGGTCATATGAACCACAAAGTTATTTACTATCATGCTAGAAAACGTTGAGTTTCTGAGGGTTCTGTCATATCTGTCTGTACCTTCCAGGAATTCGAAAAGCGAGAATGATATGGCAAAACACAGCTATATGAAAACTACAAGCATGCTCACTAAATTTCTCCCTTTTGTGGTCTTTATCGTTTTGATCCATAGTTAAAATGTTTTTAAGGCGACACCCTGATGGCATCAATACTTAGGAATCAGCAAAGTTTATTTTTTCATTACGTTACTTTGCATGTTTTTGAATGGAGCCTGTGAGCCTCTGCATGATAAGCTCAACATGCACTTGCTCCTGAATAATTTTCATTTTAACCTTATTCATTAATAAAACGCTGAAAAAAAGAATGTTTTAGTTGAACATAATTAAATCTGCTTGGCCAACACACAGATTTCAGATCCAGTAAAGCTTTGGCTTTACTCACGCACATTCACATCTGTACAAACATAATCACGTAAAGAAAATAATAATAAAGAAAAAAGCACAGCCATACTGTACTTCCTGGAGTCTGCAGTGCTTACAGGTTCTGCGTGAGTTACTGTGAAATCAAAACGTTTGAAAAAATGCCCCTTGTGGTGTTCAGGTGGCACTCTCCTGTTTGATTATTAAATGGGTTTATTGACCTGGTGGGGCACTGAAAATAAACACATGTAGCTAGACATAGGTGAACTGACAAAGGTTTCATTCTCTCTACAATAGTACAAAGGCGATGACATGCACTTGTAAGAACAATAAATATCACTTATCACTACTTAGCTTCAATGTTACATCTAATGATGCAGAGTTACTAGGTTTAAATAAGTTTATACCAAAGTTTAGTAACTTTGTCTAGGCTCTGTTACATATCAACGGATGTTCTCCACTTTAATGTAATGAAAACACTTTCTGTCCCTGTCCTGACCCCGTTCTAGATTTATTCCTCAGACGTTGAGGAATTTTAAAGTCACTGGCTGTAAATTGTATATCTGCTGAATGTAACAGTGCACATGCAGTTCATTGCCCAGCATCCCTAAGGTCATATGAACAGGATAGAGTGTGATGGCAGGGCAGTGTGTTGGTTAAATGCTTAAGGTATGGGGCTAGAGACCACTAGGTTTGCAAGGTCACCGGTTCAAGCCCTACTACCACAAAGTTGTCACAGTTTGATCCAAGCAAAACCCTCAAAGCCGTGCAAAGCCGTAGCTCAAAAATAAGCTTCAGATAAAGGTGTCTGATAATTACATTGGCTCATATCGTATTGCTGTTCAGCTGTTTTGAAGTGATGTTAAAACGTTTTCGCAAGGCTAACTGTTATATTGTGCAGTAGTAGTGGATGTACGTGTGACAAAAGACTTTAGTAGTCCTGATGACCTTGAGGTAATTTTATGTTAAGAGCTGCAGCTATGCTGGAAGCTACACTTCCTCTTCTGCCCTATTATACTTTTTCCTTTTCAGTGTGCAGTTTTCTGATTGCTTTTGACTTTTGTTTTCAAATGCCATGTAAGAAATGACTGAGTAATTGAAGGTTTTTAAAAGACAGTTGCCAGAGTTAACCCTTATACTGTTTAAGATCCAGGACCTTGGGTGACCACATGGTTTCTATGCTGACTCGAGGTTACAAGATCATGATGTTCTTTTTGTCCAACTTGACATCTGAACCGTAATAGATACCTGGCAAGGGATTTTAATGGTACTGCTTTTTATCACCCAATACTAAAACAATCAGGAGGTGATAGTGTAGCCTAGTGGTGACAGTGTAGCCTAGTGGTGACAGTGTAGCCTAGTGGTGACAGTGTAGCCTAGTGGTGACAGTGTAGCCTAGTGAATCCAGGCTCTGCTACACTCCGCTACACTGTTGGGTCCTTGAGCAGGACCCTTGACCCTGTCTTCTCCAGGGGCGCTGTACATTGGCTGACCCTGAGCTCTGACCCCAACTTCCAGACAAGTTGGGATATGCGAAGAGAAACATTTCATTGTATATGTGTAATGACAAATAAAATTGAATTGAATAAAGCGTTCCACTAGTAATAAAGTGTTAATAAAGTTATAATAATAAATTAGTCCATCAACAGTGATTAATCCACTTTCTGTTTATAAATACATTGTAGTTTTAGGTTGTGTGTGTTATTTGGTAAAGATGTTCTTTCATCACTTGATTGTAATGAGTTCTTCTTTACTGGACTGCTCATTTCTGGTTATTAATAAATAAAACATGTTAAAATTGTCGATTAAAAAGAGAAATATTTTATATATTTATGGCATAATTTGTAGCCCTGAATAAAGTGTTTTCCCACTGTGAAAGAAGTCAAAGGTTTTACCGTTCACTCTTGTTTTTTCGCTTCTGTCTTTGCAGCCAGTACTGTTTATGATGGAGACAAAGAGTCTGAAGGTGAGGATGAGGGTCTGAATTCTGAAGACTCTCGAAAGGTGAGCATTGGTCTTTTCACTGGTGTGTTTAATTCTAGTGATAGAAATTAGGTATTCATGTTTGCTGTCATAAACATGATCCATATTTCAATTTTTGTCAACAGGAAATCATGGTTGGATCTCAGTATCAAGCAGAAATCCCCCCTCTTCGTTATTATGCTGAAAATGAAATGGGTAAGATTACTGGAAACATTT
>JAOUQU010047287.1:0-17120 GCA_028566735.1 Ammoglanis amapaensis
TTAGACAGTATTATGATCATTATGGCTTTCCATAGTTGGAGTTCCGATGCAAAGGATGCCGGGAAATGTAGTCGGGATAGCAAATACAAAGGTTCCGGCTCCAAAATGCGATAAAATTTTTAACGCGTTAAAATCTGTGTAATTAATTAATCGAAATTAACGCGTTAAAGTCCCGGCCCTAATAAATTTAATTAATAATTTATTTGAATTGCATTACAACTAGTATAAGTTAAAAAGAAAAAAACATTAGGCCAATGCACAGGTAATAAATAACTAGGACGAATGCACAGTTATTGATGGGGGTAAATGCTAACATGGGTCTGCAGATTCCAAAGTTACACGCTACCCAGCACCGGTCGGATTTGTAAGTAAGCACAGCAGATCAACACACACATCTACCGTATCACCCTCACAAATGTGGATGATAAATCTACATGAGTATGCAAGCCCAGAGAGAGGAACAGCGGCGTTACCCAGCTAGTGCAAAGCATAAGGCTAAGCTAACACAAGTAACAGAAAACCAGCTCGCGGCCTGAAGAAACGCTACTACAAAAAGTTATCCCTACACATCCTTACAGCCTTGTGATTGGGGCTAGCTTTGGCACTAGGAGCCCACGGTGGATACCAGTGACTCTGACAGAGAGTGGGACAAACTGGACAGAGGGCTGGGCAGTGAGAGGACGAGCTCGGCAAGCAAGGAAGCACAGATGCAATAGTACAAATAAAAATCAGTGGCTGTTAGGCCAGTGAATCATAACGATAAAAGTCATGTGGTGTTTTTGTGTTGTGCTTAGAAACATTTACTGACACAATTAATTACTTGACCATTTCTTTCCGGGGGAGGCGGGGGAAGCCGTGTTAGTGATTGTTAGGCGGCAGATACCAATCCCAGCTTGTCAATAGGTGCACAGACACTTACAGACCTATTCACCTATGGGCAATGCAAATCATCTTTGCAGACACAGGGATAATTTGAATAAAGATCATTTTGAATGTTTTATATCTGGATATTCTGGGATGAAATACATTGTTTCAAACCCCAGGGGCAACTCCACTTTTCTTTTTTTTCTTTTTCTTTTTGTTTGTGACACAGCAGCACTGGGTTGTCATAATTACCCCTCTTCACCGGTGTCTTTTAATTGCTGTGAGAAAGTTCTTCTGTGCTGGCAGAGAATTCTTTCCTAATGCGAGCAGTCTAGAGATAAACAAGTGCTTGCGGCTTATGTGTGGAAAACGGGAGACATGCCGCTCTTACATGCCATGCATACAATCTTGCTGGGCCCTTGCAAACAGAATATTGATGTTGGGAATTAATTACTAGGCTTTTACATCCTGACAAAGCCCTGGGAGGGAGGTAGAGAGCTTACAGAGAGCTAAACAGACATTGATGGAGGTGGGAAATTAGAGTCGGGCTCAAGTCTGTGGATGTTGGGAGAAAAGCAAACAGGCTAACAGAGTTTGGAAATGATAACAGTGAGTAGTTCTGATTAAACAATGTATTGCTATGAGGCTTATATGGCAGACAGAATTGTCAGAGGCGAATGTTACCCGGGACTTATTTTGGCTGCCTTGTGGTAGTTAGAATTTGCATATTGTTGCCAAGATAACTATACTTGCACAGCTGGACAGCATGGATACCACCTAAAGCATGTACACCATGTTCCTTATACTATGTGGGTCAACTACTTGTAATAAATATTGCTGCGTGTCTTTAGTGGCATTTAACATTCCTTTGGTGCTTCAGACACCAACACGTTTTATGATATCAGATTGCTTGTATCAACACCTGTTATTGAAGATGCCTGTGACTGAAGGCAACCGTTGATGTGAATTGTTTTGGATGCTCCTGTTAGTAAATGTTGGACCACATTATTGATCGGCTTGGTCTTTACTCAAATTAGCTTCCTGACCCTCCTATTTGTCATGTCTTGTAACTGGCACTACAATAGATTGTATTAGCCAGGGTTGCTGGGGGTTCAGCCTTTCTGCATTGGTGTGCTAGCTGAAAAACATCTCTGGAAATAGAATCGTAACTTTGGGAATTCTGGTTCCCATTTGGTTCTCAAGTCTTAAGACAGTTCTAAACACATCATTCAGTTCTCCGTGCTTAGTGTGGCACACAGTCACACAATTCAAATATTGAGGCAACTTCAGAAGTTTCTGTTTTTGTTGTTGTTGTCCATACTTGTTATTTGCATGAGGTGAGTTTAAATGAGCGTCACATGCTTGAAACAGAGAAATGTACCCACAAATTAAATTAATGTTGTATCTTTATTTAAGTCTCAACTTTATTGTCATACTACAGCCATTTATGTTGGTGGCTCTGGAAAACATGGATGTAACTAGTTCTACACTTTACTCTGGCAAAAAATATCACTGATGTGTTGAAGCCGTACAACACTAGCCTGCTACTGCTGAGATCTGGAGGTCGAATCTCAGCAGTGCTGCTTTTTCAGGATTTAATAACTAAATCTTGCTTGCATGCACAGCGGATATGTTACCATTCCATGTATCATGCTGTCATGGAAATGCTTATTACACCAGTCGACTTTAAAGCATGTACTT
Organism: Ammoglanis amapaensis; assembly: GCA_028566735.1. NCBI lineage: Eukaryota > Metazoa > Chordata > Actinopteri > Siluriformes > Trichomycteridae > Ammoglanis > Ammoglanis amapaensis. The sequence goes on from JAOUQU010047287.1 coordinate 2,566, forward strand.
GAATTAGTCATGCAGCAAAAAGTGAGATTCACTCTGTAAGCAGTAAGCTTAGGAGTTATTGATTTTCTACAACTTTTTATTGGCATTGATGAAATCGCTTTATCCACATTATCCCTGTTCAAGGGATGTATCATGACACTCTCATGCAGTAATGATTAATAATGTTGTATTCTGATGTCCTGTCATTTTCACTCTGTCACAAAAGTGAGCTGAAATCAGTTACTTTGTTATCTCAGTTCAAATCCAGCGTCAAACTTTTCACCCAGAGCGACTCCATTAATAAAAGTCTCAGCGAGGAATTGAAGGTTTTAAGGGCGGTTAAGAGGAAACCTGCAAAACTGGCACCTCTCCAGCCTGTGGAGAGAAAAAAACTTTAACTCAACAGTCGCATTTGACCCCTAATATTGATTTATTGTAATAAACTGGAGGCAAAGAGGAATTCAGGACAGCCATCCGGCACTCTGGAAAGGCACCTTGGGGATGCAGGAGACAGTCTGCTGCTCCCCATCAATTTCCAGATGACAGGAGCAAGTGCTGGAGGAGAAAGGTGGAGAACAAGGGAGCAAATAAGCAAATGAACTAGACAAGAAGCAAGGGAGAGCGGGGAGAAGTGAGGAAATAAAAAGGCCCCCTTAGGCGCTGCTAGTTTAATTAGCTTTCTGAGGACACAATCAGACTAACAAGCTAAAGAAAGTTTTAGACTCCCGCTATTATCCTGCACAATCCATAGAGGATAAGAATTGCAATTACACACTTTCTTTCATCAGGTAGTTAGTGTATTAGATCAAAAACATGTATTCATTTATTGTCTTTTTAACTGTTTAGAAAATGTATGCCAAGCGATTAAATATTGTAGTATTTTTATGCACAGATGTGCGTTATAGCGTCCACCTTCCAGGCAGAATCTTCCATTCGTGGAGCAGCATGGGTGATCCTGTGTCTTCAGGTAGTTTTAGAAAACACAACTGGAGTTGGTAATAAAACAAGCTTAGCCTATAAAAAGACATCTGCCCACACACATGCACACTGTGATGGGCCTTTGGTCCCGATTTTAGCAACCACGCTAGCTGCTCTCATCTCCCAGAACTGGTGTAAGGTTCCACTTAAATCGACATTGATGAGAGGAAATCTCTCATTTGGACCGAACTTCAAGTAAACATTGTCTTGCGTGGGCTTGTAACTTAAGCCAGTGGCTCTGTTGAAGAACTACACTTCATGCTATAAGTGAACTACTTGATTTATGTTAATGCAGTCAGTAAGCCCCAGTCTCAGTGTCTGCACGTGTGTCCACGATGATGAACTCACAGGGATTTGGGGTAGAAGTTGAGCAGATGTCATGATCCATGGGTGAAGTTGGCAGAAAACGTCTCGACTTGGCCAGAGGCCATCTTCTCCTCGTATTCTGGATCCATCAGGGATGTTTTTATTATGGGGTTACCTCCCATCACTGTAGGGAGCAGAGGATCCAATTTAATACCAGCCAGCTGTCTGAGAGAAGAATGGGAGGGGTATATATGAGAGTATGCCTACATATAAGGACACCCTAGAATTAGGACCTATACATCATATGTAATGTCTTCTCTTTTTTGTTGTTTTAAAAATCCTGTGATGACCCACAGTGCTTTCATCCCCTTTCACAGACTCACATAAAATTAGCTTCAAACCCAAATCCAATCCAGCCAAGTTCTAAAATAGGTGAAGAAACACTGAATACATTTTAAATTAAACACTAAACATTTTAAACTCAACACTAAAAATGTTTAATGACTGTATACATTTGGGAATATTAAATTAATCAATTCTGAAGTGGAACAGTGATTAGCCACAGTGGTAGTTTCTGGCAACCACCCCTAAAGTTTGAATCCAGTTTCTGACACTGTTGGGCCCTTAAGCAAGGCCCTAATTCTCCTGAGCTCCAGAGGTACTATTTAGCGGCTGATGCTGCACTCTGCTTCCAGCTTACATTTACATTTTCAGCATTTAGCAGATGGCTTTATCCAAAGTGACTTACAATTCAGAGAGATTGGGGGATAAGGGCCTTGTTCAGGGGCCTAACAGTGGCAACTTATCATAGTGTGAGTAGAACCAACAACCTTTTGATCTCTATAGCCCAGTGCCTTAACTTCCAAGCCATCACCGCCTCTCCAAACAAGCTGGAATCGCTGGGGGTTGTACTGCACATCTGTATACGTATATCGACAAATAAGGGCATTTTTTTCCTAATCTTAAGAGAATACTTAATAAGTTATAAGCTCACTAAACATGTGGCATGCCCTTCTGATGCTTTATAACAGTCTTATGTACAGTTTGATGTACATAACCTTTGGTCTCAGTTTGTTTATTAGAATGGTAACATGAAAACACAAATCCAGATGTGTTAGGAGGACTTAATGTACAGTACTCCTACGTATGCTGATCGTGTTGCTTTTGAACTGTTTAATATAGTAAGCAGTGCCCCTTAGTGGCCTTAGGCCGTATTAACACAGTGTGAACTTTGACAAAAGAAATGTTTCTCTATGGCTGGACAGATTTTAAAATATAAGGTGGCATAATATAATACACAAGCTGAATATGAATATAAACTGCAGGGTTGGTTTTCTAGACATATCTCAGGCATAATTGAAACACAGGATGCTTCTTATTCTGATCAGACTCTCATAGCAAGGTAAGATGCTTTTAATCATTTTAAAAATAATTTTAAATATGGGTTCATACAAATAAGTATTGAGTACTTTTTAAAGCTAACTCATTGTACAGTGAGGTTAGTATTAATCATAGGAGGCGAAAACATTTTAACATCTACTGTGTTTATTATCAATATTATTAGAATGTTTTACACTTTGGTTACAATTATGACATCATCATCATAACGTCATTTTTACACACACAATATCAATTTCCAAAATTATATCGAACACAGTTATGGCAAATTTATTGTCTAGCAATGCAGTACTGTGAGTAAAACTGAGTTTCTAGAGGAAACCCACACAGACACTGAGAGAACATGCAAATGCACTCTGAAAAGACCTGCTGAGGATCATTTTCTTGCTGTAATAAGACAGTGCTACCCACACTGTCACATATACCCACATACTGTACAATGTTATGTATGTTGCGCTAAACATTTTTCTGCTTTTACATTTCTGTTATCAGGGCAAGATGAAACAAAAAAAATAAAAACAATAAAAAAAATTCTAACTTTTAACTGCTTCTGCTTGGGGCCATCGGAGTGAATTGTCAACATAATTTAGTTGGCATAATTCCTGACATATATCCATGTATTTTTCTGGGTTTACAATAGATTCAGTTAAGCATCCTAGTTAGAGCAAACTCCCATTTGTCCCGTCTGTGACAGAGCGAGGCGTGTCCCAAACACTTAGCAAACACTAAGCGCTCTTATGTAAGTGCACTGTCATTTTATTGTGTAGTGCATACTGAGCCCGTACTTGTTATCTCAAATGGAACACTACACTCTAGTGAAGTGTCGGAGTAACATTGATCATGGTTCTATAGCCGGAAAATATCTGCCATATCATCATTATATCAGCATGAAACATTTTAATCTTTTTATTTGCTTTTGTTTACCTATTACTACTGAATTATTTAATTAAATGTTATTCGCATTTATATAATACAGTACTCAAAGTGTTCAGCCACGGTGCCACCCTCAAATATAAATAATTACAAAATAATTGTATTCTATAATTGTAGTTTATTACAGCTTACTGAGCTGGATGAGAACTCAGAGGCTTTTAAATAAACATTTAAAAAGACATTTGTATATACGTCCTAAGTTTTGTTCAGATGACACAGTTTTTATAATTCTTCTACACTTACAACTGTTTGTATAAATTACTCTAAAAATAGTATCTGTGAAATGGCATCTGACTTTTTTGTTCTGCAATATGCCTTATTAATACATTTATGCACTATCAGAGAAAGATTGTGTACACATAGATGCATTTTACAGTAAAAGCAATATTGTTCCAGCCTAGCCACACAATCAACAGGATAACAAACATGTTCGGAGTGTTTAGAATATTATTGTTTGCAAAAAGTCCTGCTGCATCATAAAAATACTTGCTTTAACAATGCAATCTGTTCTTCTGCAGTCGCTTTTTATAGACTATGTGTTTCATATTCTTCCGATCATAAGCAACAGATAGCACACTAAACGTTATTAACACCTCTCTACAATAATCCACCGAGACACATCAGTGATTAGTTGAAGAGGCCATACAGAGAATTATGTAAAATGTTTGCCAACGTTTTACCTGATATTGCTGCAGTAAATCACAGCGCGTGCTTATGAAGAAGCAGAAGCCGTCTGCAAATCTGTTTAGTAAGACTGCAACTACACAAGTGCTTTCCCCGATAATGAGGGTTGTGTTGCAGCTTTGCTGTTATAAAACCAAGTAAAGTGCTTAAAAGGGGAGAGCTGAAATGTAAATACAGTCCTGTTTTATTCATTGAAAGTGATGTGTTTATTTGCTGAGGTAATGAAATTGGTAAAATATGCAAGCAAGCATGTTGCTTGGCTAAAATTAAGGGAATGCCTGAAGGGAAAGTTATTTATGTTATTTATTAAGCTCACAAATATAAAAATGCACTGGAGCGCATCAGTCCTTTTTATATAAAAAAGCATGTACTTGATTAATTATTAATTCATTTATCATTCTAGCCAGGGTCCCCATTTAGTAAAATACACTTACTTATATGGACAATTTAAAGTAGCCAATGTAAGAGGTAAGAGACTCAGATAGAAAGAGGGAGTATGGGGGGTAGGGCCACCTTGAAGGTGTAAAGCAAACAATTATCATGTAAGCGTATCTGATCCTGCGTAGATTTCATTAAGATTGATGAATCTGCAATTACTTATTCTAGTGTACAGTTTGTAACATTATTTATTAATGACGCTTTATTTCCTACTTTATTTTGGTATTTTTAAAGCAGTGCCGCAAATAAATGTAGATTATAGAGAACCTATCAAACATTGCACACAAGTAAACAGAAATAAAGACTGGTCCCAGGTTTTTGAAACCGGTGGCTTTATTACAGCAATGTTATATTATGGGTTGCATTTAATGTTTATTGCCTGACAGCGTAGGTCCTTTTTGTGTGATGTTTGCATGTTCGCCCTTGTTTCCTTTCTGTAACCAGTCTACATGCTGGAATAGGGAAAGTGAAAGCACATGAAGCAAAGGGAAACAAGACAAATACAACCCAAAGGCATTAGTGTAGTTTTTAAAAAATCATGTACATCATTTTTTTTGTCGTCAGGGTTAACCTCGGGAAGTGTTCGAACATGAATTTGGGTCCCGTATTGTCCAGACACTAGTAAAGAGAGACAGTGTTACAGCACTGCAGTCACATTAAATCACAACTCACATATGGCTAACTCCTTCTGCGTGCCAAGTCCAGAGAGAAATCAAATGTGGCGGTACAGCTCTTTGGCCTCCACTCCAGTGTGAGTAGGAGGTGTTTTAATGGGGTCACTTTGAAAAGTAAAAGCCATCATCTATCAGGGTGAACCCCCTTCCCTTTCCTGTTCAACCCTTGGTCCGACGTCTGTTTGTAAGAAACCAGAGGTTGCCCGTCCTGCTTGACAATTTCACATTTACGTCTAAACTGCATTCTGTGTTGACCATTTGTAACTTCAAGACTCATCTCTAGATAGTATTTTTATTTAAGCAGTATATTTATCAGCGTGTTTTAATAGTGAGCTGTGTGGTGAGAATCATGCTGTTCACACTTTTTAAATAATATCTGTCAATTATAAAAAAAATAGTAGTTAAACAGTAAATTAAAGTAGTTAAACAGTAAATGAACGTTTAAAAAAATTTACTATATTGCAATTTTATTAGAGATGCATTACAGTTAATACAATAAACATTTAAACATCCCACTTAAAAACATGCAATATATGTAAAGATAGTTTTTGTTTCTGCTATTGATTTAACTCAGCTAAATATACAAAGTGTGAAAAAATAAGTAATAAAAAACTACACATCAGTCAATATGAGAGGAAAAAAACATCTGTCCCAATGTTTATTAATTTATGGTGCCATCAGACAACACTGGTCTTGCTCCAAATTCTACTGATATCATAGTATGATAGTATATGATATATGTATATATAGAGAGGGAAAGTGTAATCCAGTCGAGGACCCCTGAGATGCTATGTATCACTGCATCCGCTGCCACTAGGGCAGTGCCACAGTCCAGGATCTCATTGATGCCCTCATCCAGGTCTGACAAAAGTTCCCCCAGGACACCATCTGCCAAGTCATCAGTAGCATGCCCAGACAAGGTCTGGAGTGCATACAGGCACATGGAGACCAAACACAAATGTGACAACATACAAGCTGCCATGATTACGTTTTGTGCAAAATAGATCAGGCATCAATTAGTTGATGTTTTTAATTTGCAGAGACTGTTACATTAAAATCCTATATATGTATATATAGGATTATCAAGAAACGTGTGGAGTTTTGTGTAACTCCAGTCCTGGAAGTCTTCATGCTTGATAAATTCCTGCCATTGCGTGCTTGCTGAACTCCTCGGGTTCCCCGGGAACTCCAGGACCAGGCTTGTCCAGGCCAAATACATGGGGGTTATTGGTCATTGTCATATATGGTGATCAGGGATGTTGGGTTGCTGTCATTTTTCTTCTGCTATGTGATCACTCAGGTTTCATGATGGTGGGAAGCAAAAGCACTGTTGCCCCACGAAAGCCTTAATGACTCTGTTACCTGCTCTTAGAGTTGCCGGAGTTGGAAGCTAATGATTGCATATGTTGACTAAATGTTTTGTTGTTTTACTCATAGCTGGTTCTGATTGAAACCTGCTTACCTTCTCGAGGAAAACAACTGCAAGAAACATGGTGATCAGGACTGGTGGAACAGCTGCCATTCTGCTTCTCATGTACAACCAGTCAGGGCTGACCAGTTGATCTGATGGAGACCAGGTTACCCTTGTGGGGACAAAGACTTTACTTAAACAATGCTTGCGATTCTGATTTAATCCCTTGGGAAGAAAAGCTGCAAGTCATGACTGATGTACCAACAATGCCTCCCCTGCTAGGTAAGACAGGAATCTTTGTCTTTGCACCAAGTATGCCCAATACTTACTACTGACATTTTCAGAAAATGAACAAAAAGAAGCTTCAAATACAAAAATACAGAAAAACAACTTGTAATTATCAAGTTTGGACACCACCATTTATTTTGCAAGTCTATTTCAAAATAATTTGTCCTAACAAAAACCACCAATGGAATGGTTTTTCACCTGTAACTCCATGTATAATTGTATTTACTAGTGAACCAATCCACATGACCAAAGCTTCTGTCTTGGCCATCCCAGTCACCTGATTAAATCCCCATTAAAACCTGAGGTGTGCTAAAGACCAGCATGCACGAGAGAGAACCCCGAGCCATGAACAATCTGGAATGATTTTATTAAGAAGAATGGTTTCAAATTTCCTCTTCTGTTTTCTCCAAGCTTGTTACAGAGAAAGACTAAGGGTTGTTTTATTGGCTGAGGAAGGTTGTACAAAATTTTATTTGGATTGATACAAAAGTTATTTCTCGAAGAGAAATAAATGCGAGGTACAGTTTTTGTCACTTTGTAATTTGGTCATTTGTAATGACTATGTATGCGACAAATAAACTTTTATATAAATTTATGCTTTATTTATTAAAGGGGTGTATGGAATACCTCATTTTTTGTTCTGTTTTAAAGTTTCAGTGATTGATCTGCTTGCTGTCTGGAAATTAAAAAGAAACTATTCTTTTTTTCTGAAGATTAAATAACAATGCTCCGCTTGTCTATGAGAGGAAGCTCACAGGTAGACATTTTAATAGCGAATAGTTAATATACCATCATAAAGCCCTTAAGCCTTTCCTCAATAAATCTGTGCAGCGCATATCTATTGTTTTTCAGGAAACAGGGAGGCTTAACATCGTGAGTCGAGTTTGTTGGAATGAGTTAGCAATATGGCCGCAAGGCAAGCTTCTCTGGTGCAGAAATAAAGGTATTAAAAGCTTGGATGGCTCCTGGCTCAAAGTTGAGTTGTGTTAGCCTGCATTTTTAATGAGAACAGCTGCTCCCCCTACTCCTCTGTTCATAGGCATCTTTGGTTAATCATAGTCTCCCCCTGCAGGGTGAAGACAATGTGGGCAGCTCGGGTAGCAAGAGGCCAGATAAAGTATGCAGGAGAGAGAATAGCATATGAGTAAATGGTAGTAAAAGAGACTGCTGTTGTGAGATATATAGATAACTGTAACAGGTTGGCTGGATGATAAAAAAAAGACACGTGGTATCGTGGTTCAGTCATTCATTCGCTGTCTTGTTTACTATTTTGTCCAGATCAGAAATATTAAGAAAAAATTGAAAACACCCGGGATAGGTTGCCAGTCTATGGGTTTTATTGTTGGTTTTCTTTAATATACATATTTCAGCTGGACATATAAGGGATTAACTGTATTCGTTAATGTGCTAAGGACTACTACAATATGTGATTAGACAATAATACAGTTCTGAACAGTGAGGCCAATACCTTTATCTCATCATTACAAGATGAATTTTAGACAACAGATCAACATTTCAGCTTCAATTATTAGGTATTTATATCTAGATCTGATGCACAGTTCAGATTTTGTCTGAATCTGCCTATTATTCTGATGAGCAAATTTATTGAAACAGATAAAATTGAATAGTGACTGACATCAAGCATTTTTTATTGTGATACTTTTTCCAAGCTTTCACTTCCAGGCTTTAATGTCACATTTGTTACTCCTTTTCAGAAAATAAAATGCACCTTCTATATGCAGTTCTTGGCAAACAATGAGGCTCTCCGACTACTTTTTTTTTTCAATTTACTTTCAGCTTTTACATATTTTGGGTGCTTGTGTGTATTGGGGTATTACATCTTAAAGGAGCCACAAATGGCTAAAGCTAAATGTAAACATGCAGCCTAACACGAAATATTTCTAATAAATTGGGTAGTTTGGGTACTTGTGGTGCCCGAACCCTAAATAAGGAGCGCACACCTGATGGGAATCTGCAGTGATTTTCTGGTCTCTGATAAAAGACCCACCTAAGCCGCAATCTGTAACACAAGAGGAAATACAAGCCAGATTTTAGGAGAATTACTGATGACAAAGAAAGTCCAGTAAGATCTTGTTGCATTCGAAACAGCAATAAGGTAAAAGGTATATTTAAAAAAATAACTTGTTACATATTCTGTTTATGTGATGCTATTGCAAATATTTCATAGAATACTAAGTCCAATTGATATGTATAATCAGTGAAAGAGTTTAGTGTGATGTGAATCTGGAATAATAAAAGTCTCATAGGATGAGTTTAAGCCCATTTTTGTCAATCTGCTGTTTCAAAATAATAGGTGTGTGGTAAATTGTTTATATTTCATTATGTTTGTGTGTATATGCATACGAAAGTGAGACTTATAAAGTGTTTGTGTTCTTCTTCTTGCTCCTGATAAACTCGTGGTGTTTTGGGTCATTATCTTGCTACACAATGAAGGATCTCCCAATAAGTTTTAGTGAATCTTTCTTTAAATTATCTTTGAAGACTTTTGAGTTCATTACTGCTGCTCTCATGTACGACGTTATCAAAAAAGATTAATGAGCCTCGCAGAAGAAGCCAGGCAAATCCAAAGTTTTTTTCTGTACCTCTGTGTAATTAGTGCTTTGTATGATCTGGTGAAGCCTCTGTACTTTTGTTCATGAAATCGTATGTGAACAGTAGAATGTGATACTTATTGTATACAGCACACACAATGTTCGTCATCAACTGCTGAAACGTTTCTTAGTATACCAACATTTGTAACGTAGTATACTAGTGATTATGTTCTTTTGGTGGAATTCCAAACAATTGTACTGGCTATGGTTAATATTTGTACAATGGCTGTGATTAATTTTCCATTTTCTCTCAGCCTAATAGTTTGTTTTCACTCACAGACAGTTCTTTGGTTTCCAAGTTGATCACTACCATAACAATAAATCAGCAGATAATGACAAAGACAGACGAAAAACTGAAACTGAGTGTAAATTGAGCACTTTTAGTTTGAAAAAATGTCACATATGTGTACTCCACTGTTTACTTTAAGGGTGCAAAACACATTTGTGTTGTTTTTAGAAAAACTTTCTTTAATTTAGATGTACCTTATTAGTCAATAAATAAAAAAGACTCATGGTCATTTATAGCACCACTTCCAATCTTTACTTGGGGAGTGTGCCTAGATAGTGAACCTAGTGTTTGCCATAAAGTCTAGTACTAGTCAGAAATGGGCTTGGGGCACAACCCCAATAGCAGCTGAGAAAACCTTGATTCACCCTTAGATTTAGATCATCTAAATCATCTAAAACAGAAAAAAACTAATAAATTATCAGGCATAATTCGCCTAGTGTGCCTTTTGAAATGCCTGCCATGAAATGTAAATCAACAATGAGCTTTGTCATTTCACATAAATTTTGTGAGCTGATAATCCAATTTATCTGCTCTGGGAATTTATAAATTTCTTCATCTTTATTAAGTAGCTTTGTTTAAAATATTCAGCGAATTTACACACTTCTGCATGTAAAGGGTAAAGATAAAAACTAATATGAAACCTCAAGATATTTTCATTTAGCCACTGGCTGCTCTAGAGTGTCTTTAAATGTAATTATGTCACTAAATAAATGTGTGCAATGCATTGGCACCAATTTTACATTGTAAACGATAAATGACAAAAATAATAAGTTAGAATAATTATTATGTTCTTAATATTAAATGTTTGTTCAGTACAGAAATTTATTTCAGTCCTTTTTGTAAGTCTTCCATACTTTTAATGACACATTGGGACCACGTGTCTATTATATTGTCAAAACATAGGGCTTTGAAGACCATGAACAGAAAATCCATAAATTCAGTATGTTTTGAGGTCCTGTAGTGTCTTATCATCAACTACATAGTGATGCACAGTTGTCTGACTAAATAAAACAGAATTTGTTAGGTTGTAGGTAACTACACATCCCCAAACAAACAGAGGTTCATGGCTGATTTTCATGTTCCCTGGCATCTATGCATCTTGGCGATCTGTCTGCAATGTGTGGCTTGTCCCTTTTTAGACTCGTTAATGAATCACCAAAACTACCCATAAACACCCTTTGCTTTTTGGACGATCCGACAGTCATCCTGTCATAATAATTTGGCCTTTATTTGTGTCACTCGGATCTTTATGCTGTCCCTGTATACTGCCATCATTACACGCATGAATGTTAATGATAAAATAGACATTTCTACACACTAATGTTTTAGCATCAGCCCTGTAGGTGCAACTGACAGATATGGTATTCAACAGTTAGAATTTTTGTCATCCTTGCTACCACATAAATCAAAATGAGCAACCATACAAGCAGCCATTTGAGCTCTGGGCCGGTACTATCCTTAACAATATGTAGCAGCCAATAACAATATATGAATAGTGACACTGTTATGTAAGTACAAATACCAGACCATTTGCAACAAGTACTATTGCTGACAAAGTAATAACTGGTCAGTGGTGGTCCAATGGTTTTTCATTTCCACTGACATATAAAAAAGGTAGTCAAGCAAAAGATAACACTACAGCCAGTAACAGGACTACTGCAGTATACAAGCATGTGGTGAATATTTTATACAGTTGGCAGTTATAGTACATTTGATCACTGTATTGCCTTTTTATCTTAGAGTCCATTTAGTGCACTAATATTGGATAAGATTTCGAATAAAGCTTGTAAGTAACATTTCAATTCATTTCAAAGATGTTAATTAGACCTGAGGTCAGTGCTCTATGCTGGTCTCTATCAATCTTCCACCCCAAACACAATATAGCATGTCTTTATGGACCTGTCACAGTCATGCTGGAACACAAAATGGTCTTCACCTGTTAGCAATATGACTTCAGAACACTGAAATGTGGTGATTGTGATTTATGTCGCTGCTGTTATGTTATGCTAGAATAAGTCATTTCCACTGATTACATAATGCAGAACAAAAATATCCATGTCTGAACAAATCTCGATTGCTTATTGATAAAATAACGAGTTTACTGGATTGTGTGATGAAACATTCAGATTTAAAATCATGATACGCCCAGGACCATGCTGAGATCCTAATTCTCAGGTTGCAGTGCACTGCCAATGTAAAATATGCTCACCCTGAAACAATGATCGCTAGTATAATGCACATCTGGCCTTTATTTAAGGTGATTCTAGGTCTTTAGATCAAGGCAAATCTTATGCTTATAGACTGGCAGGACAGAAGTGAACCAAATCTGACGCCCATATTTCAGTGGCACTTTTGTGGCCTTGTGGTCTTAGTTTGAAAATTACATATGGCTCTCACAAGTTCTATTTTTTTTACCTCAGGTTTAAAACAGTGCTCACAAATACCCCTGATGTAGAAATTCAAGCCATCCTATTTTACATAGATATAAAACTTAATACAATCTGTAGAATAATTTCAGTAGCCAGACGAATGGACAAATGTGATCAGTTGGTTTGTGGCTAGATTATTACAATTTGTTGTGCATGGAGCATAAAAGGGGACCAAAACGATATTAGAACAGCAGACAATCTATCCACTTATCATCTAGTTTTACCCCCACTAAATCTTAGTCACAGTGGGACACATACTGAGTGAATACAATAAATACCTGAATAGGTCACCAATCTGTTGCAGAGTACAGAGAAAACCCCACACAACATTTTCAATATCGCCAATTAATCAGACTGCATAGATAGATAGAAGGATAGATGGATGGATGGATGGATAGACAAACAGACAGACAGATAGATGTTAGAAAGTCTTAGTGGGTACGATTTTTACCTCACAGCATAAAGGTCCTAGGTTCTATTTCCAGTTCGAGGCTACCTCTGTTTTTTTCTCTCCTTCTCACTTAAAACATGAAAATGGATGAATCACTGGCAACAATAATTTACCACTGATTATGAGAAAAATTATGAGTTTGAATGTGCAAAAATAATCAGCAAAACAATAATTGAATCACAAAACCTCCGTGGGCTCAGGGTTTCTGAGGACAGGCTTCTAAACAACTGAAGTCCTGATCGGATTTAGCAAATAGCAAAGTGATCAAATACAAGGTTTCATTTGAGCACCATACAAATCATTTCGACTAACAGGCCAAGAGGGAGCGACTAAAGCATGTCTGCTCATTTTCAAAGTTAAAAATCATCTGCGTGAACAGGGACTGCAGTAAATTACATAGCTTGGCTTAGATAGACATGAACTGTCCTCACTGTGCATGGCCGTCTGTGAAGTCAATGAGCGAGTTCCGTCAGTCAATGTGTCTCACATTTGGTCTCTGACCACAGAGCAGACTGAAATAGAGGCTGATGAGCCCCAAGGCACACACTCCAAACCCTCATGGATGCCCAGTGATTATGGCCAATTAGAGGGTCTTGAACCTTGCATTGCACTTTAGTGCTACAGTGTAAATGTATTCCACAAGCTTATGCAGACACATATGATAGGATACAAGACCACTAGTGATCATATAAAAGTGGCCACACACACACTCAGATATACACACATTCATTATAATATCTGGTTTCTGTATGCAGCGCTATAGACTTAGTGGAGACTTGGGGGTTGTAAAGTAATATGGTATCATGGCTGTATGTAATGAGTGGTTCCTTTAGGAGATATCACTCTACCCACGAGACTGCTCTCCTTCCATAACCTGTTCTACCGAGTCATATAATACAATCCAGAGGATTAAGCACATTGAGATGTATATGCATGCATGAAATGTAGCAATTTCCTTTTATGCATGGTTGGACAGGAATAGTTTTACATATGGATGTAAGGGTTTTCATTCAAAAGTAACTATGCGTGACCTTCACTAGTCTACTGGTTTCTGCAAAATTCCTTTCATGCCAGGTTAAAGAAATGTCATAGCATATTAATAGCATGCATTTTGATAGACTGTAGCTTTCCTCTTCGAATGTGGACTTGTGCAGTAGTAGTGTAAGTTGTAATGAGAACATTTTCAAAAATTTCTAGATTTGTAATAAAATAGAAAAATTTGCAAGAAATAGAATAATAACACAAATGCACCAAACCAAAGAGTACTGCCTCAATAGATGTTTACCTTCTAATTGGATTTATGTATTTAGTAATCACCACATTGAATTTGGGCTGCATACCAGAACGGGCAAATTTTATTTATTTATTTAATTTATTGCTGACCATCACTGTGAGCACATTGTTTCAGCCAGTTGTATATAGCCAGTTGTATATAGCGAGCATTCTTTACCACTATGACATTTGTTAAGCTTAAGAACGTTTGTACTCCAATTTTTTGTTAGATTTTTTAACATTAAATATCCTTTTGTCGATGTACATTCTCTGAACATTCTATATACTTTTAATTTTACACACTAGGCTTTGATGGATACTGTTGGAGTTTTGGCAGTACTATTTGTGACTATTTCTTTGTTATCTGTACTTATTTGATTGTGTTATCTTGTGAAATCTGTCAATTTCTTAAT
>JAOUQU010047503.1:0-17113 GCA_028566735.1 Ammoglanis amapaensis
ACTCCAACTAATCGACTAATAGTCGACTAAAAATACCATTTAGACCGGGATACATATTTGTGAAGTTTTACCTTTAAATAGAATAGAATAAATAAATAAAATAATTTATTTTATTTATTTATTCTATTCTTTGTCAGTGGTTATGCATTGTAGTGGAGCATTTGACAGAGTATCTGGCTATCAGCCTATTCTGGCACCGAGGTACAACTGCACTCACCTACTGTACCTGTTTATCTGCCTCTCCAGTTTACACTAAATGTTGTTTGATTGAATGATACAAAAAGTACACAAACGAAATGTATAAAATCTTGCTGTGTTCATTTTCAGATTTAAAAACTAAGCATGAGAAGAAAATGCTGCTTTTCTACAAACATCCAAAAAACACCTATCAAAATATAATGTGTAAAATGCCACTTTTAAGTCTAGCAATCATAATGATTGTCCCAGTCTGAATAGTTTGATACTTTAGATTCATACTCTAACATAAAATAAAATACAATAAAAGGAAGTGATTTGTTGAATGAGAACGGATGATGTATATATGAATCTGGATATCAAAGAAAGCTATAATGCTTTTATAAGATGCTCTACTTAACTTGATTATTCAATGCTGATGTGGAAGAAACCTACAGATTGCTGCTGAGCTTTGGCCTCTGCTGGAGTAGCATTTTTTCTTACGTTTTACAGCTCTGAATGTAACAATAGAGCTTCTTGAATAGAAATTGCACAATGACTGTGGTGATTTCATTAGATCTCTATGCCTGTTGAGTAGAATAGATAGATGGGATTTCTGATATGCCTCAGTGATCTGTTTGATAAGAATGCATGTGGTATTCACATTAGAGGATCTATGAAAACATGTAATGCATTAGCAGATAATAGTAATGATAAAAGACTGGGCATTAAAAAGAAATCTCATTATTCATATGCTGCCACAAAACAAAAAAAGTCAGTTGTACAGAACCATAAAGGATGGCTGTTTAGCACTTTGAATTTCAAGAATAATGCAGATCTTAGAATAGGCCAGCTGAAGCCTTTTACAAGCTCCAATAACTGAGCAGACCTGTTCTTAATAGCTTTTTAGTTTTTCCTGTGTTATAAGTGAGTTTTCTTTGACACTTTAGAAAGTGTTTGTTTCATGAAGACGGTCAATGTACTGTACACAGGAGGTATTGCATTCCTGGACCTTCGCAGTTCCCCCCACTCGGTACAACAGTTGCTACCATAATTCATCGTTGATAACTATTTTAAGTAGTGGTCAGTTTTAGTCTTAGTAATGATAAGTGTGCATACATGCATAAACCTGTGCATATACCTCTCACCCCAAACACACGCACATAGAATTTAACCCCCCCATGCAAATGACAGAAGAAATCTAAACAGCTATTAATGAGCACAGCCAGTGTATTAGTGCCTGTCTCATCCTTTACTGGAAATGTGTCATCAGCGGCCAGTTCGCTAATCTTCCCAAATCTACCCTGATTCAGGGCACTGCAAACTCTCCAACATGTTGCAATCCTACAACATGCTCTGCTCCTCTGTCTTACTCAATCAAGGGTGCTACCTTCTTCTCCTTTCCCCCTCTCATTAAGAGCAAAGTGCTAACTCTCCAAGCTTGTCCACTTGATCTTTTTCCTACATACCTACTCTAAACAATTGCTCCGACAATCATTCTGGCTATCACACAAGTGATAAATGCGTCCTTAATGGCTGGTGAATTGCTGACTGCATTCAAACTGGCTCGAGTGACACCATTGCTCAAACAGACTTCTCTCAACCATGCCCAGGTTGATAACTACAGACCCATCTCGCTACTCCCTTTTCTTTCTAAAGTGATAGAAAGATCAGCCTACAAACAGGTTTTTCTTTCCCTGGATCAAAACAATCCGGTTTAAAAAAGGACATTTCATGAGCCAAACAGTCAAAGCTGCAGGTCACAACACTTATTGTGCTGATAAAGTAATCTCAAATGTGGGGCGTTGAGTAGAGCACTTTTATGTTTCAAGCACCTTCTGAGCATCCATTAAAGATATCATGACTAGGACCATCATCCTTTGCAAACTCACTATCTACTGGGGTTCCCCAAGGCTCCATATTGGGGCCCTTTCTGTTTGTGATCTATACCACGTCTCTGGGTCAGATTATCAAATATCAAATTCATCTTAGACATTTGCTCATAAAAGGAGGAACACCCATTTCAAATAAAACTATCAAAAAACTAGCTTTTAATACAATTTCAATGTAACTATAGACTCTTTTACTCTCTTCCATAAGAGTTGCCGGGAACCTGGGTGTTATGATCAGATATCCTTCACAGACCCGACGATGCTTCAGTTGTTCGATCCTGTTTTGCGCTATTCATCATCATAGAAATTATTAAATTAATGCAGCAGGTTACCTAATTCTTGTAAGCCATGGCAATCTCTCCAAGAAACAAATGTGTGCAACTATAGGTTTTGAAAATTAGATATCTTTTTATTTCTTATCCAGTTTTTTTTATTTCCATGCCATGTCCACAGTAAGAACCTTTTTTAACATCCGGACAAAAAGCGGCTAAGATTTATGTTAATTTTGAAGAACTGTCATTTAATTGGTGAAATTTGGGCATGTAATGGGCAAAGATGCAAAACTATTTTGAATATTCGCAATCTCAGATGCCTCAAGGGCGGTCGCATCATTAACCACCTTTCATCAAAACCATGATTTAACCACGCTGGTAAGGAATACACTATGTGACAATAATAACCCAGCACAACTTAAAACATGTTTGCAAAAAATACCATACCATACTTAACAGTATTGGTGTTTGATTGAAGTAGATGTTTTTTTACTATAGTCAGATTTCATCCACAAAGCATCATTGTGAGCAGGATGAAAGGTTGCTGCGACATGTGGTCAGCTTTGTGGGAGCCTAACTATAAAAAGAATACAAGTCAGATGATAAAAGTAAGCAGTATAACAATAGATGGGTCTGTGTTTCTTCATATAATGATCGCAAGTCAGATCCCATATGGTCACTATATGTGGTAAACACAGTTGAATAGCTGAACTGTGAACTGTTTGCTGGTATTTTTTCCTTTCATGTTCATTCTGGTTTCAGAAAAATGAGAGTGAGAAAGATAAAGCATGAGAATGCTGACAGGGCAGAAAGAGCTAGTGACATAGAGGTATAAAAGGAACAAATATTAAAGATGAGAGGCTGGAGGAAGAGATTGAAGAGGAGCAGAGAAAAGGAGAGAATGAGATGACTGAAAAAGTGATCAGAATATAGGACTGGAAAGAGATACTTATTACCCATCCAATTGGTATTGTACTTAAATGAAAATCCGAAGCGAATTACTTTTCCAACCACTGGAGAATGTATATAAGTCAATAGTAGCCGATAATGTTTCCTATTACGGCAGGAAAATAATGTTTTCCTATTATAGGCATTATCTGTCTCCGGTCCCAAAAGTAGAGAATCAATCGACTGTAACAAAAAACGGGACATTAAAACAACCAATCTTTGGAAGGAGTATTATAACCATATCTTGAATACATGAAGTAACTGATTATTTCCTTATTTCCAGCTTGTCTGGCAAGTTTGCCATCAGTCATGGTTTGATATATTCAATATATTTCATTGAATACAGTCTGTTATTTACTTTGCTGTCAATATAAATGATTCGTTTTTAATTACTTTTTATGTTGCCAATTTCCTTTGGGATTAATAAAGCCTGTATCTAACTATTTCTTATAGTTCTTCTCGTATTGTAACAGTACCTCTTCTTAATTCATTTGCTTCCAAGTTATACTTCTGAACCTTCGATATCCTGCTGCGCCCAAGTGTTTCAGTATTGGCTGCTGAGCAAAGCCCGTATCCTAACCACCACTTTGTTATATACGGCAGAGTCCCATAATTCCTTTGCCGAATGCTTGTACATCTAAAACCTTCAGTCTTCTCACTTGTCTTCCTACACGCAATTCTATTTCAAGTCTCCACCTTGCAGTGTTCAAAATTAAAACTAACTGAAGTCAACACTCCAAAAGCTATTTTTTTTATTTCTTTCATTTAGTTTTGGGGTTTTAAAAAACTTTGTTTTGCGGTTGTCTCTGTCTCATATCACATGTAGATCTGCCAGATTAAATGTTATTAAATTATTGCCCCCATGTTAACATGCAGACACTATTTATACCACGTTCACTTCAACAGAATTCATTGTACTTGCAAACTTTGTAAAAGCATTGTACTTTATGTTCTCAGTGTAGCTTTATTCTGTGTTCACAGCTCTCTATTTGCACTTGTGGTAGCACTTGGACTACATAAAACGACTGTTGACCTTGTTAGAACGTATGTGGAAACATTATGTGGAAAGTGCAAACATTACTTTAGCATTTAGAGCAGTCTGTACTGGTTACATAAAGCTCGATTGTTCTTTTACTGTAAATATTGAATTGAGATTTAATATACTATAATTTCTTAAAGCACTACAACAAATGTGGAAATCAGATGGTGCTAAATACAGACAATAATAATATCTCTCAGATCTAAAAGACTACTGCTTCATTATTCACCATTTCTAATCAAAATATTAAAACATTTTCAAGCATTATTTTAGCATTTCTTATAGTGTGATCATTATTTACTAAGCACACATGTGCCAATATACTACAAATTAATTGTACTTATATACTTGTTTATATGCTGGAATAGGCAAAACATGTGAACCTCTTGGGTACAATCTGTCTACAAGCTGTAGTGTTCTACAACATATAAAGAAATGTTAGCAATACAGAAAAGATGCATCATAGTTCTTAACAGATAATGTGTTCAGATATAATGTGTTTTTATTATAATTAAGAATATAGGTGACAAAATCTGTGTGATTTAGTAAATGTAATACCTTGGAAAGAATGAGATTTGCCATGTTGTCAGGAAAGCTTCAGAACATCAAACGAAAGCCTATAATCTGTCATTAGGAATGTGTGTGTGTGTGTGTGGTTCTAGAAGAAAGGATTTAATCCTGCAACATCAGACGAGGATGAGTGGCTGGCATCTCACTGACCCACCTGTGAAAAGCAAATGGTAAGAAATGTAATATTTATTGAAAGATTTATTTTTTTCACTTTCACTTCAAGCCCTTGGTGTATAAAGATCAATTAGAGATGCTACTAATTATTATTACAGTAGTAGACATTAAAAACATTTGTTATGATGTTATTTAAGTTCCAATATCAAATAAAAACAATGAGCCATGAAACAATAATATCAAACTAGACTTAAATTGTCTAATCAAATTTAAAACATTTATATGCACAACCATTAAAATGTAAAATTAGTTAATGAAGTTAAATAACTAATAAAATATAATACAAATTATAAATACAAATGTATCTGATATGTAATTTTTGTAATTGAAAGCAAATCAAGTCTCCGATTTCTTAACAGCACACAACGTAAGCAGGACCATATTCAACTTAATTCCAGCTTTATTTCAAAATGAAGGGAAGAGGCCAATCCTTAATTATTGCTTGACAGTGGGCTGAACACACATAAAAAACATGTATTAAGGCGATTTAAGCTTTTATTTGTTCATTTGAAGGAGGCTGAATAATGAGAAATAATCCCCAGATCCAACTACAGAGGGAAAAAATTATTTTAACAAGCCAATAGATACAACCCTTATGCATAGCTTTGTCTTATTATGCAATTTAACCATGTCCGTGTTAGAAACACACACACACTTGCTCATTTCCCTATCGTCACCTGAACTGATAGTATAATTATTTATGATGCAAATAAAAAACACGGCCCTAACCAACCCAAACATGTATATTTCAATGCATGTACAAAGTGCTTTATGTTTTGTCTTCTAATTGCTATATATCAAGCCTGTGCCTATTTCAAGTAAAATTATCAAAGATTTATTTGAACATTGGTTTGCATGGCTAGGTGAATTTTAAGACCAAATAGCTATTCATTATTCAGACCATGTCAAAACTATAAATAATAGGGCTGTTATTTTCTGCACAGCATGTTGGCACTGCTTGTGTGTTCAGAGAGCAAGATGTCAATCATATTTGTGGCGTATCCGAAGAAACCATTTTGCTCTGTTGTTCATCTGAATACCTCACTACCACTCAAGCTAACACCAATAACCATTCCTTTGGTGCAAATAAGACATTATACAAAAGGATAGTATTGACCAGCTACCATGCTCATTTTTTATTAAAGAACAATCCGATAAAAACTTTTACAAGCAGTGTATGTGTGTGTGGAATTGGTGGAATAAATTACAGTTCTTAATCAAATATTGAAAATAGCATACATTTTGAATTGATAAATCCATTTTTTACCAGATAAATCTTTCCATACTTTTCTCATTTACCAAACACATTTATCCAAAGCAACTTACAGTAAGCTGACAGTATATTGTCAAAACACTGAAAGTTTTGTTCAAGGGCCTGATAGTGGCAACATGGTAGATCGTAGTAGGGCTTGAAACAGGAACCTTTTTTTCGTAACCACTTACAACTTCCATATATTCCTATAACTGGTTGACCAGCCATAGACATATGCTATAGTACAGAACTAGTACTCCAAAGGATGCTGGTTCAAACCTCACCAATGTAAGTTTTGCTGCTGTTGGGCCCTTGAGAAAGGACCATCAATAGCTCAGACATTGCTCAGACTGTGTACTGTAAGGTGCTTCATACAAAAACCTTCTGCCAAATACTCAAAATGGTGATTATATGACAGATTATGTGGGAGGGATCTTATTGTGACTATCTGTAAAAATTGGTCCAATAAAGGCACAGTGGTTAATCAGCGACATTGTCATCATAAAGCCGAGGCTCACTGATACACAAGAATAAGACAATTAAGCTTAACTTAAAGAAAATGGATAATTCAGTTGTAGATACAAGTACATATAAATGTTTACATGCATTTGTAGAAATATATATTAACTTTGTCAGCATTTATCCAAATCTTATAGTCACTCATCACACATATTCATTGCCTTTGTGTTAAAAAATTGGATAAACACATTGCTTTGGATAAATAAATCCACAAATGCTGAAAATGCAATGATTCATGAGTAAGTATTAAGACATAAGAACAAGGATAATAATTAACACTAATAAGTAGAATGCTTATGCAAATCGATTGAAGGATTCGACCTGAGCTTGGATTCTCCTGAGGTATTGTCATGCTTTAGTCTGTGCAGTGACCGTTCATTTCTTTTTATTGACTTGGCCATTATTTCCTCTTTCATCACTCACACCTTTTCAATACTGCACATTTTTACTGGATAAAATACACACACTGAAATGGGTCACTATCCTTCGACCATTAGGACATGAAGCACAGAAGGGGCACTAGCATACAGTGATTACACGTTTCAGAAAGGATGCCACTCATTAGCATGAGTGTTACAACTGATTGATGATATATAATGAAGCCCAGAGTTCATAGTGATGCCCAGTCTTTACTTTTATATCTGGTGGTATATCTGGTATACCTTTAACCTGGTGGCTGGTGCTTTATTTGAGACTTGTTTCATGTATTTAGCTTTTTAGTATGCATTTATTTTATGTTGCATATTAAATGCTTATCACTTTAGAAAATATTGTAGTTATGTGTACAGCACTGAAAAAATACACATATATACTCTGCAAACCTTTAAAAATGAGTACAATCAATTTAGCCAATAAGCATAATATCAGATTTAAAGACTTCTCTTGACATGTCCATTTGTACTATTTTCAGCCCCAGTACTTGCTGGAACTTCCATTTGCTTCAATAGCTTCTAATAAGTGATTTCTGTAAGTGTGTCTGGTGTCTCCTTTGTGGAGTCTTTGTCCATTCTTTTTATAGAAGAGCTTAGTGATGTTTAATGGCTGTCATGCTTCAAGTGCTTTCCTTAAATCCCAGCAAAGACTTTCTAAGGGATTTAAATCTGGAGTTAGCTCAAACCACAACAGGATATTCAGTGACCGATTCCTTAATCAATCTTTAACTGTCTCATATATATGCTTGACTGTGTGGCTACTTTGATTCTAGCTGCCTTTCTAGTGACAGACAAACCGCTGCTCCATATGGCTAAACACTTCCAGTTTAGTTTTGACACTTTTTAGAACTATGTCCCAGAACTCCACTTTCCAATTTCCTTCTGGCGTATTACAGTCCTGAATTGTTATGTGATCTTCTTATGCTTGACACTGCCACTGGCCCAGTATTAAATCATTCTGTAAGTCTTTTGCTATATCACAGGGGTTTATATACAGTCCTGATAAGATAGCTAAGGCTTCTGGACAATGTTTGGGGCTTTCTCCATTTTTTCTGATAATAAAATGCATTCCAGTAGATTTCCAGTACAATTTCTTGTTAAGGATTATAAAATATTAAATTATAATGACAACGCATGTGACGTCATGAAGTAATATTTGTGCTTACATACATTTTGTATAAAGTAGAACACATTATTTTAGGAATTTATTCATTAGGGATATAAAGGGATCATGCTAAAACTTTATATAACAATCTAATGCAGGAGAAGGCATCCTATAAAGAATAGAGCTGTATCTTATTAAACACTTTACATGAAGACACATTTCAAACACTTGGTCACGACTTCTAGTCATCATTTTGTCAGCACAGTTAACATTTCAATGTACATAAGAGAACATCAGTCAAAATTTCCACAAGTTTCCAGACACATGCATTGATGTTTTCGAAAATCTGAAAAGCTTAATGTGATCGTCATTGATAATTTCACTGATTGATTTTGGCAGCTCATTTCTAAGAACGATGAAGTTTGACACTATATTTTAAACATCTTAAACAAATACACACCCCTTGTTTATGTCTTATGTGTGGTGCTGACCTCTGTACGCTCTCATAAGTTCTATGCTCTGTGATTGGTTTAATGAAAATGTAATTTAATGTATTTTTGCATTATTTGTGCTTTACAGCACTTAAGTCATATATATAATACCATGCGGCGTCATGTACCAACCTATGTTGGAATTTTTTTGGAGATTAAGATCCACTTAAAGCTGACATGTCCAAAGTTTGGCCCAGGGGCCAACTGTGCCCTGTATTTACATTCATATTGGATTGCAGCCAGCACTGTTGACTGCAGTATAATATGCAGACACACACAAAAACTATTTCATATTTTACCAGAAGATGGCAGTAGATGATGCACAGTTCAGGAGTCTACTTATATAAATTACTAAAGAGGTTTTTAAATTAATTAAGAAGTGTTAATTTTTACAAATGCAGCAAGTTTGTTAAAATGTGCTCTAGCAGAATAGACCACTGACGCCGTGTCTTCATTCTGTAGTTCTCGGTTCGCTGAAAACTTCGATATCTCAGAAAAATGAATGGCTTTAAAATGTCAATAATGTTTTGTTATAAATAAACAAGTTCAGAACCCGATGTCAGTTTTGTTCTATCGGCAGTTTTCTCCTAAACATCACTGAAGCTGCTTAATTATGAGACGTAATAATGATGTCAGGCTGAAGGTTTGGCCCACACAAATATTAACCTCACCAAAAGGGACCCTCTTTCCAAAATGTATGGACACTACTGAATGGAAGTATGGTTTGTATGGATTGAAATTCTGATGTTTAAGTAATTAATTATATACCTATCCTTCCTCAGTTTTAATAATAGGCTATATACAGCAGAGGGATTACAAACAGGTACTTCGGTGAGTCAGGAATTCCGGGAGCAGTCCATTAGCAACACAATTACAGGCTGGCTAAGATAACCACACTTCACTAGCCAGTGCACAGAGTCTTCATTTCACTAGCACTTTACTTAAAACCTTCATTACTAAAGACAATCACTTAATTAAAGAGTCTAGAGAGGATCATCAAGTGCAAGTCAAAATCAATTTAAAGGCTGGTAGTAAAGAGTGTTAAAACTGTTTGTAGCTCACCTGATGTTTGTCAATTGTGTTCTAGCAGTAAAACCTGGTCTAATAATGGCACACAGGAGTCATTGCTAAATATCAAAATGGCAAAATAAGCTTCAGTAATTAAAAAAAGTTTATACATTTTCCAACATACAGTTAGAGGTCATGATGGAATGGAATGGATAAAAGATGTTAATGTGTTATGTGTTAAAAATGAACGTTAATAAAACATTTTATTGTAAGCGTCACAGATTGTAGTGAATCCAACCACAAATATAGTGTTCCAAATAATTTCTTGGAACACTACTGGATTCCAGTGCCAAAGTAAAGTACTTGGTTTTAGTGAGGTAACTGTAGAGACACTAAGTCCTAGATTATAAAGTAAAATATTTGTTGAAAAGATTTAGGGTTTGAGATTCTTAATGCAAAACAGTGTTTCAAATAAAAGAAAATAACAGCAAAATAAAAATTCATTTGTGGTCTCAGACTGCGGATCAGCACTGTACATACCTGATGTTTTATGCAACACTGTAGGTACTGTACTTGTATTGTACTGGTATTGTACTTCCAGAATTATATTATGACTAGTCACTGTGATCATATCTGAAGTGAGATTTTTTTTCTTGTTTAAGATAAGCGTAACATTTTAAAATATAAATCTAGAGAATACAAAATAAAATGTGCACCCACTAAGAATTACACAAAATGTGCTCTGTATTTCTTTTAACGACATTAATTGTGTCTAGATTTTGGGACATTTTTGCAATTGAACTTGAACAGAAAATAAAACAGCAATAAAGATGCATGAGGTAAACAGACAGAGAATTTTCCTGTGAAAGATATTACACACTATTAAGGCAATATAATGTTCATGTGCTAGTGGAAGTCACATTTGAGGAAAATGAGAACACAGAATGCATTCTATGTGTAATTACAGCACATTAGAAGGCGATTATATTTTATGGATTTTGTTTTATGGTTCCCTACAAAAATATTAAGGTTGAGGTTGAAGAGGAAAAAGTGGATGCTAAACAATTTTAATTAAATATTAAATATACCCCCATAGAAAAGATTTGTATTGCAAACATAAACCATGCCCAAAAGCACACATATTATTAAAACAATTATATTGTTGCATCATTTGACATTACAGGTTAGCAGAGCTTTTATTCATGTCAACACACAATCAAAGCCTGCTAATGTAAATATCCTACGATTGATATGTTCATTAATGAAAAGTGGATATTAAACATGGATTCCCCCCCCAAATGGTTGTTCCCCAAAGTTTCCTAGCCAACCAGTTGTTGTTTCACCAGTCACTATTCACTTTCTCATATCTTTTATATTCATTATTTTTTGCTTTTTGTAGCATATCAAATCGATGTGAACCAGTGTGTGTGTGTGTTACTTACTGAATTAGAATAAGGACAATGATGCAAAAGACAGCCATCATAATAAAGGGCATGCCAGGAAAGGTGTTTAGGGTTTGAGGGTATATGCCATTAAACAGGACAGCAGCCAAGATGAAACATGTGGCCTCCACTGATGCTGAGAAGGAGAACATGGCACCTGTATGGTAAGATTAAAGGCATTAATATTATATTAGCATTTTAAAAGCACCAAACAGCATGGTTGTTTAGTGGTTAGTATGGTCACCTCACAGTAATAAGTCCTGGGTTTGATTTCAGGGGCTTTCTGTATGGTCTCTGTGATTGTGTGGGTTTACTATTTGTACTTAAGTTTCCTTCTATAGTGTGTGTGTGTGTGTGTGTGTGTGTGTGTGTGTGTGTGTGTGTGTGTGTGTGTGTCTTGCAACAGACTGGGGACCTTTTCAGCTGTTTAGTGTGTTTACCATGATCCTAAATAGAATTAAGCGGTGACAAAACAAAAAAATGGATGGATAGATTAAAAGTTAACGTAAGTTGTATAAAGCTCTGAGATCTATAAAGCATGTACAGTTTTATTTTAATTAAACTAATAGATTGTTTTCTCATTGTTGTATAAAATATGTAGGCTTGTAATATTTTTAGTTTCAATTTAACAAGACTCATAGTTTGGTGCTGGGGCACACTCGCGAGCTCTAAAGTGTTTGTAGTGAAGTCATAAGTATCAGTTTGATGTTCATCGATAAAAAATCTCCTTGTGCTGTAGTCAACTCTGGGGCAGCTCTGATTAACTGGAGCAGAATGAGCTGCTGTGCATTAGAGCAGCTTTTAAGTGTCTCTAGCAGAGAATCCTTATTGATCTGGGTTGAAGCTGAAAGTGTTCCTGAATGCTAAATCTGAAGTGTTGCTGATGTGCGATCTGATAGGCAGAAGGCTAAATAGAATTGCTTTAGCTTCAGTTGTAAGATGCTGCGAAAAGCAGATTTTCTTTCTAAAGAAAGTAAACAAAAGCAACTCTTTTAAACAGGGTCACTTTGACCCATGAATGTAATTGCATTTCATTCTAAATGTGGAGTCGACTGATACACAGCAGACAAGAAAGGGCGTTGTGTAAGATGCAGTTAAAAGAAGAATTAAATTCTTCTGAATATGTGACTGATTTTGTCGTGTTTTACATGTCATGTTTGGTTACATTCATGACAGGAAATGATTACTCATTACAGTAAATTCATCATTATACTAGTTTATATTGAATACAATTACGGACAAATTAATTTTGTATCTGCTTGCGTGTTCTTGGACTGCGACCCAGAAGACACCCAGGCACACACTGGGAGAATATGCAAACTTCACGGATTAGAACCTTTTTGCTGTGAGGTGACATTTTTTACATTTTGACTGATCAACTAACTATACATTATTTTGTGCATCTGATACAAGACAATCCAAGTTGAAACAGGAGCAAAATAAGCATTACAATGAGAAAGCACTTGATAATAATAATAAGGTAAATTGGAAGCGAAAATATCAGATCTTCACAAGTAATGTTGGATCATCTCTCATTACTGTGTTCCAAACTTTATGAGATTTTATTTTCAAACATATCTGAAAGCACATCTCTTTTTTCATCTAGTCGTATATAATTATAGAATAGCTTATGAATATACTGTAATAGCATATGAAGAGCTTTTTTTCCAAAAATCTAAATGTATTTATAGCATTTTGGGAAAATAGCTCTTCATATGTATGATTATATACGACTAGATAAAAATATATCAACATTATTTACAAATTTGCTTTCAGAGATGCTGGATAGTTGATTGCTTACTGATCGGTTGAGAGGAGATTTGCCCCAAAAGTACGGTACATATCGCGGTTTGGAAAAAAGACTACAATTTGCGGCACAAAAAACAAGGAAATACAGCAGATCTGACATGTATAGAACATAAAATAGAGCCTACTAAAAAATCCATGTGGTCTATCAAGTTGACTCTCAGTGCATTTCGTAATCTATAATACAGCCATCTGGTTAAAAAAAGGTATGGGTTCAATGTCTGCCTAAATTAACAAATGCCTAAATTTTTGCATTCTGGTTGTCTTATTTATATAGTTTGATAAGCAGAGGTCAAGTCCAGAAAGTCAATTTCCTTTCAAGGGCAACAATCACCAAATGTAGTGTAGAGTATTTCTGGGGCTACTCGTTTATTAGGGCTGTTCATATTTCATTTATTATATTAAATGTGCATTACACTTACATCACTAATGTTAATACATAAATGTTTATTTTGATGTCCTGTTTTAGACTTTGATTCCATTCATGACCTAAATATATTTACACATCACTCAAGATGCCTCAGTTCACAAGTTATACGCTTCAGCTTATACTGAACACTGTCACAGACAATTGAACGTTCACAACATTTCACTTGCATGTCTTTGGACTGTGAGAGGAACCAGAACTCCCTAAAAAAACACATCCAGACAGAGGGAAACATGCAAAATTACACACAGACCCTGGGAACAGTGGTACCCACTTAACTACCATGCCGACCAATACATAAATAAAAATTCATATTTATTTAAGTGCACATTAATGTGTGCTTTTTTAAATATTTTATATAATATTAATTGTGTGTGCGTGTTTGCTGTTTGCGTCCTTTTAAGTGGAATGGCATTTTTCCGGACATGAAGGAGCAGTCATTAAGTTTTGATGAATTTGTATATGATTGAAATTATTTTAAAGAACCGCAATACTGTGATCATTTCATGCAAAATGTGCTTACAGTGAATAGATGCATCTTGTTTGATAAGAGGTGTTTCTTATGGCACAGCAGGTAGTGTGGATGGTGCACAGTGTTTATTGCAATGATTAGCCTCTAGATGTCATTCTAGAACATACCTCAGATGGAGGATAAATAGGGGAGGAAGTTTAGTTTTTGAACTGTGTCTAATTTCACTACAATACTGATAACAGCTTTAGGATTCTGGGTAACACGATTCCAATTTATTGTTAATAAGTGTTCTGCCATGTTTCCTTGTTTCTTTTCTCAACGTTTTCTTCTATGGACTTCATATTTCTCCCACGTACCACAGGCCTGCAGAATAACAAATAAGTGGAGTGACTGGTTCAGTGCAGGGATAAGTGTCTTATGATTGACTGGCACCTGTCCAGGATGAATTTCTGACGTATGCACAATGTTTTGGGGTGAGTTTAGAACGATCTCCAGATTCAGAAGCAGAGAGCTTAAACGAATAAATAAAATAATAACTGAAATAAAATAAATTACTAAAGCAATCAGAATAAAATTGGGAAATGAACTGCTTAAATAGCAGAAATAAAAATGAGTTTAGTCATCTAATTAATGTGCATATCTTTGCTGTTCATTAAGGAACCATGAGTAAATCATCGTGATTAGTATCTAGAGTATTTAGCTACCGGCACAATAACATGCCAGACAAAATACAACGTCACTTTAAAAGTCTTTTCATTTCTTCTACTAGTGGTTTAATATAATTACACAAATGGGTCTCAATTGTCGAATTGGAAGATGGTTAATTTTTAATATATAAATTAGTTTCTTTTTAAACATGCATGACAATTTTATCACTACATAAATGTAACTATATATTACATATAAACTACGTACATTTATAACTATACAAATGTTTAGTTATGTATGTAATGCCAGTGAATATGTAGTTGTAGTTGGTTAATAGTAATCAAAAGCTCATTGGTTCAGGACTACTGGACTACTGGCAGTTTGTCACTTTTGGGTCCTTGACCTGCAGTTGCTTAGAAAGTATACTATCACAGTGCTATAAGTCACTTTAGATTAAAAAACGTGTCTAAAAGCTCACTCGGCCATTTTTATAACAAGTCAGGGTCGCAGGAAGGGGGAGGACTTGGCAGCAGCTTATCCCCGCATTTCAGCGAGTGCAGGGAACACAGCAACACCCTGGACAGGCATCAGTACATAGCAGAGCAGATTAGGTCTGAATGCCCATGGAACCTATGCAATTCCTTACAGAAAAGACCCAAACCATACCATTTGGACCCAGGATTTGTTGTGAGGCTATTCACAACATTCACATCATGCCACCCTGTCTGATAATTGCTGATAATTTAAATGAATGTTGGCACTGAAATGTTGGAATTCAGGTCTCCAATTAAAGTCTGTACAGAATTTGGCATGTCGTGAAACAGAAGCTGTCTGTTTCTTGTGTTTTTCTCCTCAGGTGATAAGATCAATCCCAAACTACTGTAAGTTTATTTATGTGAGTAAATCACTAACCAAATAATTATTAAATAATACCAAAAATGTTAAAGGTCATGCCACAAAATTAAATGATGTAGAACCTTCTAGTTCGATATAATTAAAGCAGTTGCACGTGTACTTCTAAATAGATGAGTTTTATTATATTAGGAAATAAAGGTCATATTTTACACACATTGGTTACAGTCATGACAGGATGTGTCATTGCTTGTTAGATTTATCTATTCAAGTGATTTATGTCAAATGCAGACATGGACAATTAATATCTCAATTGCAGGGGCAACCTTCATACCAGGTCAACAAACTCTAAATAAGAAGCATTCAAATTTTTAAAAACATTTGGAAAAAAAGTACTACAGTCAGTATGCACATCTGTTTACTGGCAGGTTTCACTCGTCTAGTCATGAGTCAAATTTATATATAATTTGATTACACAGCATACCTTGTTCATCAGGTCCCACTATGTTAGATGACAATGAGCGAATCACTGCTTGTGAGATCCCAGCAGGTGCCCCGACTACAGCCACTGTGTGTATTAAACATGTTAAACACACATATGCTTACATGCTTGGCAGAATACAATTTAGCAACAAAATCTCAAAATCATTAGAAATTGGGATTATTAATGTAAGTATAACTGATTATATTATGCAAATATTTCAGATTTAGGATCTTACACAATTGATGAATCTCATCTAATGGTATGCATGCGACTCTAAATAAGTTAACTAAGCATAAAATAACTATTCATCCAGAAATTAGGTACATTATTCATGTCAGCAAAATAGAGTGCTTTCATATTGCCATGATTATTTTGAATAAAGAATATTTTATCATTTCTATTTACACACACTGACAAAGACTCTTTTGCAATGAAATGAAGGTGGTGACTTATTTAAAGATGTCTTGTCCCTTATTATCCTCAGTAAGAGAACATATTCGAATGCAGATGATGATTATTCACCAGATCTGCCAGTCATTTCCCTGTCAAAGCTCTCCAAATCTATGAGTCCATTAGAATAACAATTTCCACCTCCATTCACATAATTAGGTATATCACTATTGATTGGTCCCCTTTTCCCACTAAAAGTGATTTTTTAAGGGCTAAGAAGAAAGAGAAGCAGTCTATTAAAGTACATTCTGGCTGTTGAATAATGTTGCTATTGTTTATTGTTTCTTTATATGGTCAAAAAAGTATGTATTTATCACAGTTATATATTCAAGCCTTCTGCTAATCAAGTAGATGCTTTTGGTCACTTATTAATAAACAAGATTTCTGAATCAAAACGTGAATGTAATTTTACATATGTATTTCTTCATTTAATAGTTAAAACTATATTAAAATTTCTTTAAACATCTTTGATTTATTGTGACTAAATTTTACTGCTATACTTCCTGCAACCATACACCTTTATTCAATATACAATACTTGTATATAATGTCAATCTTTTTATAGGACTTAGTATCTTCTAATTTAGTTGCTATTTTTATATTATTTAGTTTATTTTGCTTATTCTATCATACACACCAAGTTTATTTTCATGGATTT
>JAOUQU010047609.1:0-17113 GCA_028566735.1 Ammoglanis amapaensis
TTGGGATATGCGAAGAGAAACATTTCATTGTACTGTACATCTGTATATGTGTAATGACAAATAAATTTGAATTTGAACACCAGCACCATCGCCAAGAAAGCTCACCTGCCGCCACCCACCACCTTCCTTACCAAATACTACAGACGAACCATCAGCAGCATACTAAGTGGCTACATCACTCTCTCAAAAAACTCTCCAGTGAGTATTTAAGACAGGGCAAAAGTCCATCTAGGTCTCTCTTCCATCACTAATGGACATTTTCAACACTTGCAAGTATCTGCAAAGCTCTCGGCATTATCTACTTGTCCAACTTATCTGGAATTTTTACATAGACTTTTTACTCTCCTGCCATCTGGAAGAAGAGACCGCAGCATTTGGATTAACAAAACCAGACTGTACAACAGCTTCATTCAACAACCAATCAGACTCCCCAACTCTGGACTCTGACACACACTTACACACAAGAAGCACTAATGTGTGCTTATGTACTTAGCTGAAATGACAATCAAAACTCTCTGACTCTTTGAGTGATATATTGTTCAATATAATAAAAATACACAAAAAATAAAGTATGTAACAATGAAACTAACTGCTAAACTGGTGTAAATATACCAGGTCTAATAGGCTAAAACACAAACACAATGGTTTAGCTTCTTTCCACTTTACCTGCTTGTTTACTTACAAATATGCTGTTGCAACTGGAAATATTGAACCCCCCTCACTTTATAAGATGTACCCATCATATGTGTAGAAATCCCAGTAGAATAATTATTAATACATACAAGCCATTGTATGCCATGGAACTAATTTACAGAAACTCTTTTAAACAGTCACTAATATCCATGTGGATATCTATGATGTTCGTGTTGACTTTTATTTAACCCAAAGTCTAAATACTTATGTATTCATAACCTTACAAGCATTTTCAGTAAGTGAAAACAAACACCTCTTTAATATTCTTGTTTTTATGTTGCAAATTCCTCCAGCTGTCGTTTCATTTGAATCCCAGTAAAGATTTAATGATTTAAAGATTCCAATATATTCCAGGGCTACGTTATGAGTGAAAAGTTTATCTAAAACCATTCTATCACTGGAAACGTTTGGACAATCTGCTGGTTTGTCCAAATTCCTTCTGGCATATTCTTGTTGACCCCTTCCGTGCTCAATGGTCAAGAGTTCTGCACCTCCTGCAGTCCAGCCATGGAATTCTTAGTCATAAAATGATCTTTGGGTTGCCACAGGCACATTTGTCCCAGCATTCACCAGGTCATTCAGTGGGGTTTCTTTGTTGTCCTGATGAGATTCCTGATACCCCTGGATGAAATGTCTTTCTCCCATGACCAGAAAGGTTTGCTGCTGTGTCATATGTCTCTCTCTGGGAATGGTTGAAGCTTCCATTGAACCATTGGCTTTTATTCTGACCAGCCCAATGTACACCTGTCTTTTAAAAACACATCTCTTGAGCTCACGAGATTTCTTATTCAAACTCTTAGCTATATTATTCTATTTTCTTTGCTTTTACTGTATTAAAATTCATTTACTTATTTGTTATTACTTGTACTGTTTTTATTGTAAATCTATGATTTCTATTACTGTTTTATTGATTTACTTTTATTATGACTGCTACTGTTTCCTTGTCATACTTAAAAGGGTCCTTGGGTGTCTTGAAATGCGCTTCCAAAAAATATATATTATTAATATTATTTACTACCTGTGCAGTAATTAATTTAGCTCATGAAAAAGTGATGCATTTATATTTTTGCTCAGAATATATCTGCAATGTGAATAGTAAAATATCCCAGCAATGTCAGCTACAGATATGATTATATAACTTGGTTTCAGTGAGTTACAACCAAATCAGACTAAAACCAATTGTACGCTCATTAGATGTGTTGATGTGATTTTTATTTTTTTTATTTTTATTTTTTATTTTTATTTTTTTTGGGGGGGATAATTAGGAAAAAGAAGTCATCAATCTCAGATTGTGAAACACTTCATCATTTGAAATAAGACATCTGGATATCTAGTCTCGTTATTTACACAGTACATTCTATGTCTTGGGAAAAGATTGTATGTTTTTAAAGAGACAAATATAGTGGGGCCGTGTGTCCTTTTGGGAGATAAAGGAACCAGAAAGCAGTTGAGCAGAGCAGAAAGGTTAGGGTTGAGGAGAAAGGGGGATGGATAAATTATCCAACTGGCAGTTCAAACCCCTTGGGAGTGATCGCAGAGCAGTAAACACATAGAGACCAGGACTAAATCAACAAGACATATAGACGTTTACAAGGTCACTTCCCACGTTCACACTGTCTATCACTGAAATGGTATCAATCCAAGAGATCTACACCATACATCATTCAAAAAAGACAAGAAATGTACCTTTTTTCACTTAAGAATGGCTTAATGATTCTGGTTCCAGAGTAACAAAATAGCTTAAGTTTATGGGAAAGAACATTATATCATTATTATTGACCACTCTAAATGTCTCCTAATAACCAAGCAACATTTCTATAATCATTGCATTCCATCTGTACCACTTGTACCATTACATGCCGCCGCCACCAGCATCACTTATCTTTGTACCACATTGCCTACCAGATACTCATCCTCCCTCATAATTCCCTCTGTATTTACAAACATGCCATGAATGCTCGATTCTACCTATCAAAGCTACTATTCTACTTCACAACTCATCGATCAAACTAGTCACAACCCATCCTAATCCATCATCCACTGACACAACCTTCCTCTCCCTAAGTGGCAACCCTCTTAAGCTATCAATCTGCTGTTCACTCGGGTTTAAATAAGCAATTATACATGGGAAAAACTTTCAAAGTGATTGGTCATTGAGCTGCTACGTAGATTTGATTGTACACAGACAGGCTAAACCTTTACAATCTCTCATGGATCTGATTCGGACTTTGCAGCACATGATGTCGGCTTCCTGAAGTTACACTTCAATATACTTGCTTCTTAAAATAAAACACACAGCTTAATTATTAACTTGAGTTGTTAATTTTTAACTTGATTAATTATACGAATACAAATTTCGATGTAATTGCATAGGTACTATAATTACTGTAAAAGTTTCTGTTGTAAAAGAATTACAAGTTTTATTATTTGTTTGAACCAGGTTTTGTTTTAAAAGTCTCGAAGTGCGCACAAACATATAAATGAAAGAGCCAAAGAACAAAGTTAATGGCCCGAATAAAAGGCTAAAGGCAAATAACAGCTCAAAGTCTCAAATTTAAGCATAAAACACTGGATGGTTCTAGTGTCGTCGTCCCCCCCACCCACTACCCAAAATAACTGCAAAAGTTACTTAGATTGGTTTCCCGTTTGCAGACCACCGTGTTTGTGTCCACCAAATTACACTTTAGAATGCAACGAGACAGCCACAGTAATGTTAGGGTTTCCATCTGCGAGCAACACAGCGAATCCCAGTTGTGGTCACATGAAGAAAAGGGGTAAATAAGCATCCTCCTCACCTCTTGCCCTCAATGTAGTTTGCTGTCAACTCTACAAGTCCTCAAATGAGTCTAACCCCACTGCCTGCTTAGATAGCATGATTCTTTCCAGGTGTTTATGGGGCCGTTTTAAAATGTCCCTCATGTTGATTGTCTTCTTTTTAGGACACATGATAATAAGACTACAAATAATTTTTCTATCCTGACTAAGTTATGTTCTACAAAACCATTTATTGGCTTTGTTTTGTGTATATATAGCTTATGCATCGTGTACAAAACATATCATTTGCAATACCACAGCTATGAATGAAGATGTTTTTTCCACACTAAATTTAGATGAAGCCAAAAACCCAATGCTGAACACTAGGTTACTGCTCAAGATAAAAATCATTCTTTACCCAGATAAACAAAAAGAAGTACAAACGTTCTCCTTCTTTAGTTTGTAAGCTGCATAACATCCCTTAAGAAACAACCATTAACATGAGAAGCATGCTTTTATGAAATCTCGATGGGCTACTGGAGTTAATAGGTGTAACAGAGCAAGCAGGCTGCATGTACAAGATTACATGTAATGTGCCAAGTAACTACAATTCTTACAGAATGTAACACTAAAACAGTTCAGGTTTGTAACTGGTGGTGTTTAAGATGCAGGCCACTGTTATAATAAACCAACAAACTCATTTAAATTACTACAATTGAACTACAATTCTTGGTTAAATTGCACGGCCAGTAACTATAAGGTCACCCGTTCAAACCCTACCATTGCCAGGTTGGTACTGTTGGACCCCTGAGCAACTCTTAACCCTCTATTGCTCAAAATCATGTTCAGTCATAATTGTAAGTTGGTTTGAATAAAAGTTTTTTACTAAATGCCAAAAAATGTAAGCTTCTGTTGAGGTAGCTGGTAACATGTTAACAACGTTATTATCGTTACAATCAAACAATGTATGTGGCCATATAACAGATATGATGCTCTTGTTATTAACAACATTTTCTGTGATTATTGTATTATTTTTTTTAATGACAGAAACAAGGGATATGATTGATAGATAGACAGTGTATTTAGTGACTCCTTGCATTGTTACATTGATCTGTCCTGTTTCATTTTCGCAAACAATAAATAGAAGCAAGAATAGTGGAATCTCAGAAAGTTCTAAATTGTCATTACAGCTGTATAAAGATTAAATATTAAATAGCTATCATATCTATTCAAAATCAAATACTCAAATCTTTATTCACCCCAATACTTCACAATACATAACAGGTTCTTAATACGATTTGTGAAACTATCAGGCTACTTAATGTGGTCTAAATTTATTCGTTTCTGGTTTGAAATGAACATGTTGAACACAAATGACTGTATTACAGCTTAAATTTTATAATGAATAGACAATAACTAGCGTCCCATGGTGCCGTGCTTAGTTTAGCCTGGTGGGTAGAGAAGGAAGTTGGATGGATGGATTATTTCTGTTTGAAATACATTTCAAAGCATTTCCTGTCCCTGATCAAACATGGCTACAGCCCGGGGCCGAGTCCTCTGATTATTAAAGTCTCGCTAGATCTCTCATTGGTATTCTTTAGCTTTGGTTTCCTACACATAATTAGAGGACTACTGCAGCGTTTTGGTTTTGTATTGGGACACTTTGTAAAACACAATTAAACAAAAACGTTGTGACCTGTTGTTTCTTCTTATTCAGTATTTTTAATGTTTTAGGGGCTTCATTCTTATAAATATAATATACTTAGAACGTATACCAACAGCATAATCTACAGTACATTCGACAGTCAATTAGTGCCTGTGGCATAGATGACTGGCATATGATAGATGGCATCCTCAATTTCCTTCGGGATTAATAAAGTATCTATCTATCTGTCTGTCTGTCCGTCCGTCCGTCCATCCATCCATCCATCCATCTATCTATCTATCTATCTATCTGATTGATGCAGGTGCATAAATCTGCTATCAAGATGACTTTTTTGAAAACCCACCCGTTTTCTGTAAATTATTAACCATTAGTTTGGTGTCAGGAAAAACGAGCCACTTCCACCTGTATCACCGCTTACCTAAAAGTGAAGTCACGTAGTTCAAATCAGAGCAATCAGGGAGAATGGGACTATTATCACTTCAGATGACAGCTATCTTGTGCAAGAATGTCATGGACATGTTTTGTAGATCCCATAGATACATTTTAACTCGGGCACAATATCTCCCCATAAAC
This sequence comes from Ammoglanis amapaensis, assembly GCA_028566735.1. Taxonomy (NCBI): domain Eukaryota; kingdom Metazoa; phylum Chordata; class Actinopteri; order Siluriformes; family Trichomycteridae; genus Ammoglanis; species Ammoglanis amapaensis. The sequence goes on from JAOUQU010047609.1 coordinate 5,687, forward strand.
TTATAGTTGGAATGGTGTTTGAACATGGGTATGTATCTGTATTCAAGTGTTTTAGTGTGTTGCAGTCATTAAATTCTGAATGTGTTCATATTTACAAAATAGCAAATACATTGCAAATCTTTGAAAAGATTCTTTTAAATAAATTGCAAACCTTTCTTTTAATAGTTTTTTCGAAGCATCACAATAACAAGAAATTTGATTTGTGTATTACGTTGTTGACCACTAATAGTTTTACCCTTAAATGCTGGCCTAGTAGAGAATATTTTACAGACGGAAGCATTGGTGTTGCTTTTTGATAAAGGAAGGCACAACCCACTATCCTTCCTAGATAATTTATCATATTGGTTAAATATTTTATCTTCCTCTCCAGTCCTTTAACTGAATGAGAAAACACTAAGATCTAAAGTCTGTTGCTCCAGGAGCAGTGCTGAATGTGCAGTGGCTGCATCAGTCCCCCCTGAGATATTTCCTGCGTCGGACCTCCCAGCTAATACCAAACAGACTTCTCCTTCTGCATGAGCTCCCTTACAATCTAGCCAGCAAGCACCTATACTCATAAATTCTCTTTTACCAATAACAGCGGTAACATTTGAGAATGCTAAACGACATCTGTAAAAACACAATAAAGCAATGTTTTAGGTGAGAAAGGGGTATAAACATGAACACAGTGTAAATTATTGTATAATTCAGGTGTGTTTCTCTATGGCCGATTATACATTCCACATATGTATGATTGTTGTGTATTAGAAAAGGCAGAAGTCTCTTACTGTGTACTAATAAACTGTGTGGTAAAGATTTTCCTAATACTCCCACTTAATAATTACCAGGGTTGGAATTTTAATGTCGGTCGAGGTATGTCATGAAAAGCACATGTTTACATTTGTAGATGTTCTCTGAATGCATTCCAAGATTCCTCTCTAATATTTATATTAGCATAAGGTATTTTAGTAAGCATTACTAATCCAGTGGTGTTAGATCGTTGTGTCTTTGATGCCTCGTAATTCCCAGGACCATTGATCGGGTGTCAAGTAGGAACAATCATTGTATTTTTTTACCACCAAGTTCACTAGTCAGGGTTTCAATGAGTCTGAATCATTAAGCAAAACCTTGCCACATTTAAACTTCGCACAGTTTGTAGCTTTATTTAAGCTGACTGCAAGTCTTTGGATGTTTGAGAGGAAACCAGAGCACACAGAGGAAGCCACAGTGAGAAGATTCAAACCACCCAGAAACGACCCTGTTTGGTCGGTCTGGAAATGAAACCCAGACTTCTGTGTGTGTGGTTCTACCTCATGAGCCACTGAGCTGTCCTATTAAATCGGAACAGTTCTATTATATTTAGGGATGAAAATACCCCGTCACAAGTCACGAGGAGTCAGTGAAAAGTTTGGTAAATGTTTAAAGTCAACTTAATTAGATGCCAGAGGGAGATTCTGAGGTGAAGAGGTATACCCTCATTATCAACTGGGGTTTTTTTCTGGAAGAATTCAGTTCTACCGAGATCTAAGTATTAGTACATAATGCAATCCTTGAAGTTTTATTGTGCATCATTTTTACAATAGAAATGATCCACTTCTAGATTGATGTATATACATTAAATGACTGGCTAGATACAGATACTGTTAACACAGTTCTGGTCTAAGCACGAGACTAGGCACAGTTTCTGTCTAGGCTTGACTTTCCTGTCCATATTCCTTCAACATTACTCAGTCAAGTCCATCCAGACATCAGAAAGTCCAATAGCAGCTCTGACATTCAGGCCGTGGATCTTTTGGACTCCATAATAATGAGCTAGCATACTTCAGCACTGTGTCAACCAAGTGCAGCTGAGCACCAGCTGTGTGGTGGTTGTTTACTCCCATTTCTGTCACCATTGTCATTTTTATATAACAGGCATTAATATCAGAGGATTTGTCCACCAAAGTAGTGCTCTAACTTCTCTCGGTGAGAACTTAAATCAAGTCCATGTTCACAGAATGTCTTGTAAAGCTTTGTTCACCTCATTTCATCTCATGAACAAGTACTATCTTGTCTCAGATATCCTCTCACCTCATGCTCTCCAACGTTACATTTCAGGCACTTTCTCTCCAAAGAAAAACAACGAGTTTTCAAGCAACATTCTTATTTTAGTTCCTAATTTAGTATTTATTGTCAATTGTTCTGCAATAGGCACTTTATGTTGTTGTGTAGTTTATTGTCTTATGTAGCACCTTGGTCCTGGAGGAACGGTATTTCGTTTCAATGTGTACTGTACACCGCTGTATATTGTTGAAATGACAATAAAACCACTTGAACTTACACTAATAAACACTTTCATGAGAAATACAAAAAACTTAACTGCTCGCTTTTGATTTTCAATCAAGTATCCTGCAGTGCCAAAGGGAGCACTCGTTTGATGATAAATCAGACATGACCGCTCACGCATTCCAAAGCTCGTCAATCCATTTTTTTCCTACCTTACAGTGATGTTTCACACATCACTAGACAGTAAATCTTAATACTAATTTTAAACACTCTTGTAAATCCACCCGTAATCCATAAGCCGATCTGATTCAGAATGCATTAGGAAACTGCACAGTCAAGACAAAAGAACACAAATGGATAATGGAAAAAGTCGGAGGTTCTTTCTTTTTCAATTGGTTTGAAATGCTGTTTACTTTTTTCTAAGCTCTGGTTGTCACAGACTGCCAAAACCTTTTCAGTTCGTAGCTCTGACTTATCCCTGTTTCGTTCTCTTTCTCTTGTTTTCTTTGTTACTTTGATTCTATTCATTTGCCACCTGTTTAATTTCCTATTTATTTTTGGGAATAACCACAGTATTGTTACATTACATTGCATTTATTACATTACATTACATTGCATTTATAATATAATATTGTTCTACCTTATTTGAAGTATTTAGATATTTGTTCCTTTTCCAGCCCTGTTGCTTAAGTTGCTTAAGTACATAAACTATTAAACTATAAAAACATTACACTGGTGCACAAAAGTGAAGCCGAAAACTTACACTGCATTTAGTAAAGTTATACTATAGTAAAATAGACATATTATGCCTCTTTTTAAACAAGTTAGAGAATGTCTATGGGCTCTACAAAACATGTTCGTGAAGTACTTTGCACAAGATTACTCTCACGTGAGAGCATTTTATTCGTTTTGTTCTTGATCTGCTGTTGCTAGTCACACCCCACCCACACCAGATTTACACTTTCATAGCATTCAATAAACATGTCAGAAAACATGCATTACGTTCAGATAATATTGAGATATAAAATGTCTGCATTTCAGAGTGGATAAAAACACTGTGCTAGCTACTTGGCAAAGCACAAACAAGCTGATCACAGATAGAAACACAAAACTCGTTGTCTCTCATCAGATGACTTGTCCCCAACAGTAAGTACAGATCACTCCTACAGTTTTACTACTGCTGTGTATCGTACAAAGTTCTCAAAACTATTTGCTATCAAGTGTGCGAGTATACTAGAAGGCACTCAGAGATACGAAACACAGCCTATGTAAATGAAATGGAGCTACACGGTTCTGTTATCTATTGTCTTTTGGTCTTGTGTTTTGCAGCCAACAACACAACTTTTCATGCAGGAATTTCCTTTGTCTTTAAGCATAATGTTTTATCCATGGTGCTTGTCAAACCATTAAACAACTAAATGGCGAATCATCTTGTAATCTCGTGGGTGTGGCTCCAAATGAGATGGTTGGTACAGAGCAAAATAATATGCAAATAATATATTTATTACAGTTCACAGATGTTAAAAAGGCCCTGTTTTTCCTGACACCATGATATTTTAAATAATTGTCTGAAAATAGATGGATTAATTTTATAGATTATGGATTAAAGTGAATTTATTATAAAACGTTAACACTTGAATACTGCTGTGCCACTTTGTTTAGTATAAAGAGGGCCGTTCTAGTCAGATAGCACGTTCTATAATTTGTTAACTAAGAAAGCAGATTACGGAAAAATATGACAGATGCTTGTATGTTCGGACTGTAGAAGTATATGTACAGGTGGAATCGGTTCTCGCTTGTCGTGTTGATGTCACTTTTATTTTCTCTCAGACATTTGTTTAAAAGACTGTAGTTTAGTATCGCCTAATTAAGCAAGAAGAAATAGATTGTGATGGTTGGTTTAGAAACTATAACGATAAATATTCTTTTTCACATAGAACAAAGGCTTGGATCTGACACATAACAACTTGGCACTGCGAGCAATAAAATATAATGTTGGTCTACATACTGTTCTGAGAAAGTGCTAATAACAAATGGATTCAGTAATGAGCACTTTCAGTGTGGGTGCAATAAATGTCCAGATTTTTCACTGTGTAAATTACAGGGTTCTAAGAAATTAGCTCAGAGTGAAAAGTAGGACTTGCTAGTGCATGCATGCCGCTCACATAAGAGTAGAACTACACAAGGATCTCAGGAGGACAACAGACGGATCTGCACTCAATAAAACTCTATTTAAAAGTAGTTTTACTTCATATGACTGATTGCTGGTTCCATAGTCATTGGCATCATTGTTGCCTAAAACAAACATCATTACATCCATAATCGAGAAGAAAGAAAGCTTTGTTTTAGATTTTTTATTTTTAGACTACATAGGCAGCTAAACACACCCGTTGCAGTCAATGCTTCAGTTATTCGCCTGCACTGTCACGTTTTCTTCAACATGGAAAATCTTAGTTAATTGCTCTCGGGTCGACTTCTCTGTTTCCCTAACAACATAGAAAGCCTCCCCTTTGCTGTTTTCCTTCCCCCTGTTCCCAAACCCTGCCCATTTCAGGCTGTTCCTTCTTTTTTTTCCACACTCCTCGCTTGCTGTCTCACTGAGAGGGCTTTGTGACAACTCTTCCTCCTGGTCTGAAGGCATGGGTTGGAAAGAGGGAACTCTGTAGACTTGTAGTTGTTTGAGAAAGCCACTGCCTCTGGGCTTTAGGAAGATCTGCAGATGTGTTTGAGTGATCATGGATTATGCTTTCCTTCAGGAGTGTGTGTAAGAGTTATGGATAGAGGGAAATTGTTGAAAATCAAAACTGTTTGAAAACTTTCTGAACAGCTTATCGTTCACGTACACGGTAAGTGAAACTTTAACACATTTGAGCTTTGCAGAATGACTTGTGTTTAGTTCTTGTGCTTGTACTTGAATATATCTGATGCACATTGTCATGATGTATACTGATTTGATAAGCGTGTCCACGCAAATTGATAATGTATATCTCTATAAAATAACTAGTATATTTACAAAACATTGCACTTTCGTAGTGTGATATACAGAGCATATATGTCTTGTAGAAGACACATGAACTATATCCTCATATTACATAATACTGATAATATTTATTGATAATATTTGTATGTTTTATTAAACGTGTACATAACCACAAACACATTTAAATGTCAGATTCAGTTTGTTTGGTTTGTGTTTTGATTTGTTTGCACAACTTGTACAACAGAGGGGTCATTTTAGTTTGGTACAGGGCGGTAGAGTGGCTACGACGGGTGTTTGATCACAGCAAAAAGGTTCTGGTCTGATCCTCACGTCCGAGTTCTTTAGACATGCAGCAGACCTACAACAGCTTCATTACAGTATTGACCCATAAGTATGCAAACAAATAAATAGGGAGAGTTGTGTTAGGAAGGGCATCAGAAAAATAAAAACTATGCCAAGTAATGCAAATCAGGACATGGTGATATGGTGACCACCAGCTACAATTATTACCACCACTAAAGTTATTTTTTAAAGATAATTTAAGTTTTTTCTCTTTAGAGTAAATTTTAATATTGAGTATATATGTGTGTGCAAGTAGAAAATTAGAATTTTATAAAGATTAAAAATCACAACTCTTTATTTGCTTTTTCTTTTGGTTACTAGGAGGCAGCACATCTTTTGAATCAACCTTTAACCTGACCCCAGTTCATTCTCCTCTGTCATTTACTCAGACGGTATATCTGTCTTTGGTGTTAGTGGTTAACAAACTCAGCAGATTTAGGTGGTCCATAGGTCAATCCTTCTTCTTTAATGTTCTGAGAATTCTTTAGTGGCACCAGTGTTGCTGATAAACGTATACACTGTGAGTAACGGCACAGAACTTAACATTGATAAAGCCTGGCTATGATGAAAATAAATAAATAAATAAATCAGCACTGATGGATTTAAGAGAGTGTTTGTGGTGAGTAGCACTGTCACCGCAAAGCAAAAACGGTTCGCTGTATTTATTGAATTGAGCCAGACGTATCCTTGAATAGGATAAAGTGGCTGTAAAACAGATTGTGAATGAATGTACAGACATGATGAATTTCAATATATTTATTACAAGTTGGTACTTGTCTTGATGGACAATTTGGATTCTAGTATGAGGGAAATAAAACAAAGAAGACAATAAACAATACAACACTGAAACCATTTTAATGAGAGCACTATAAAGAACACACTTGCCCATAATAAAAAGCAGCAGCACATGGTTTGTGTCATTCAATAATATGACATTTTACATTAAATATTTCATTTACTATCGTAGTTTTACTTCTATTGTGGCTTTATCTTGTGGAATTTAAAGATGAAGGAGCTTTTTATTTCTAACATGCCGACTTGTGTGTAGAACAATAAAGAGTTATGCCTCAAGTCTGCTATTATAATTGTTATGTATTAGTGTTATTTAAGTAATAGTAGTAGTAGTCATAGTATTAGCAGTAGTAATGTGATGTACTGACTCTCAGAATGAACACAGAAATGCACTGGTCCTTACGTCTCACTATGGTCCACACTTGGATCTTACGAACCTCTTCAGTCTAAGAGTTCAACATTTATCCAACCAATCATGCTCCAGTGCTACAAACGAATATTTTTGATTATGAGGAGTTTATTGTTGTGTGTCGTTGGTGTTTTGCATCTCCAGAACGTATGTTCAGTACTAAAGTCTGAGTCAAGTTGTCATGCATTCATAGTGTCTGCTTTATTTTGGTACCTTGGTTTATTTTCACATCTCTAATGAGTAGTTCAAGACTCCTAAATCTAGAGCAATTATCTTGAAGGTGTTGCTCCTTTTGTGGCTTTTACAGTTTTCTCCTACCAGGGCAGGTTTTCTCATTATAAAATGGGTTAATTTAGTGGAATACATTTACTTTACTTGACTTCTACAGTTTAGCCTAGTGGGTAGAGCGTTGGGCTGTGAACCCAAAGGTTTGGGGTTCAAATCCAGGCTCTGCTACACGGCCACTGCTGAGTCCATGAGCAAGACCCTTAACCCTGTCTGCTCCAGGGGCGCCGTACATTGGCTGACCCGGCGCTCTGACCCCCGACTTCCAGACAAGTTGGGATATGCGAAGAGAAACATTTTCATTGTACTGAACATCTGTATATGTGTAATGACAAATGAAATTTGAAGTTGAAGTTGACTTTACTGATAATATCCCCCACAGAGGAAATTTGGTTTACAGCATATATACAACTGAACACTACATACAACATTTACACTACGAACATCACACTATAGCACAGGCATTCTTTTTAGTAGATAAAACATTACCTGAATTTAACAATCTAATGGCTGTCGACAAACAAACAAATAAAGAGTTTAAGCACTGATGGTGAGCTGGTTCAGAATTGTGTTGTTTTTTTTCAGTTTCAGTGTTTCCGTGAGTGTTCAGTGGTGTTGAGATTAGAGTTTTCTGTACGGACGTTTCTGCACCAAACTCTTATCTTAATGACTTTAGCAGTCAATGTGTTAATGGACCCCTTTTTACCCACTAAGCAACATTCAATCTGGACTCCCATAATGTTCGGACGAGCGTACAATGTTTTTATGTGGTTAATTTTATAAGTCTGTTACAATGTAGCCTGAAAAACATAAAGCATTAAAAAGAAGTTAAGAAATTAGCAGCGTCTAGAAATGAGTAGCGTCTTCAAAGTGATCTACAAACAGTGCAGTGATGGTTTAGTTGTTAAAGGACTGGAGCTCATAAGGTCACTGATTCAGGCTGTACTACCATGAAGTTGCGGCTGTGGCACCCACTGTCATTGTTTTCTAGTATTCCGTTGTAACTGTAAGTCACTTTGGATAAAAGCGTCTGCTAAATACTGAAAATGTTAATGTCTGAAAATGTACAAACAACTTCAAACAGCATTAAGGTTTGATCTTAATCTCTAGAAACTTCAGTTAGCATACAGATTTCACTAGAAGGACTTGTTCATCACATTCTACCTTTTTTCTTTTCTTATAATGATTAAATGTACATGCACAATACGAAAACATTCTTTTTTCACATATTCCAGCTGGTCTGGAAGCTGGAACTGCCACTACTCAATTTCAGAAGAAGTGGTTCTAAAAAAAGGAATCACTGTTGCTTTATTTTAGCATTTTTCAAGTAGTTTTGGGATGTTTGTGGTGGTATACTGGTGCACCACGTAGAGATGCTGGTTTGCTACCGACCTATAATTACTGTTTTAAGAGATTGTTTTGTTCCTTTTATGTCTGTGTGAATGTCCCCCATAACTTATTTTTTTTTCGGGGTATGTAGGACCTGCCAGTAGGCGAATAAACTAAATTGCCTCGAGTCTAAAAAAGGGCGTGCACGATGCCCTTAGATGAACTGACCCTATTTGTGCTATTTGTGCTATATTTCCAGATAGAGGTTTCAGAATATATTTGAGACACACTAGAACCCAAACCAATTTAAAATACATTCTTATTTTTTTATAGAATATACGGTCTGAGGGCTAAACCTAAATATTTATGGTAGCTACATGCAGGAACAATATTGTAATGAAACTCAAAATACATATGTTGACTACATTTTAATTATAGAACCAGATTTTTAATTCAATAGCTATATAAAGAACATAAAAGAGTTGTGCATTAGTATTAGTTGTGTGTCTGTTCACACAGCTGGCATACAGCCTCGGCATCAGCTCCATCTTGTGTGAAGGGGTCAAAGATCTGATGGCAACCACATGGCTGAATTGTTTCCAAGTTAAATACCACCCATACAATAGAGCCACTGGCAGAACAGATTCATGTTATTTTAGGAAGAAGCTTGGACCTCCATTTTGTCACTTTCCTATTTGTGTGATTGTTGTAACCTTGAACAATGGTTAGATGATCATGGCATGGTTGTGTGAAGTCAACAGACATGCTGAGAGACAATCTGCATTAAATGCTTTATATGGTGGTGGGATTGCGGGAGACTCCCACCACACTAATCAGTAGTGATTTTAGTCCTTTATATGCAAAACTTACCTTAGCCATCACCCCCCCCATCCTGACACCCCCCCCCCCATGTTTACTAGGAGCAACTGACCATAATTGTATCATGTTTTTATTGAAATACTAGCTAGTCATTATTGATACGGATGTAGGGGGTGTTAAATTAAAGAAAATTAATGATCCATAAATAATTTCCTTTTGTCTAATTAAACAAACCAAGACTAGAAATAGACGTTTTATTTATTTATTTATAATATAGATTATATTATGTAGATATGGGCTCTGCATTTTGCCTCATAAATCCCGAGAAAACAATGGAAGGAAATTCTATTGTGAAGAATCTGAAATATCACCTGATATGTCAGTTCAGTTCTAGGACTTCTCCCTGCTAGACACAAAACCCAAACATCTCAGCATCCAAAATAGACACCGGTCTTCTCCCAGACCTCATTAATTGTTTTTTCTGGAAGTGATTTGAATAGTAACAGTGCTCTGGTCTTAGTAAATAGATGGAGCATTAATTCATACAGTTAAGATGTTTTATACATGCTCATATGTGGGATACTATAATATGAGAGAATATTTTTTACCTTTGTATGACCCATGACTTGTGTTCAGTGCTTTTTGGTAGTACTTTAACACCTTCATCTGTGATAATAATTCAATAAAAACAAATATATATAAAAAACAATATAAACCAATGACCAAATAAAAAAAAGCAATCAGTATTGACTTAGACAATGGAAGGACAAATATTTTGGTCACATTGATCCATGTTGTATCATTTATGTATCACATATACGACTGAAAAACAAAACCAATTACATAATGTGTGTCAAGTGCTTGAGTTATACAGTTGATTGTTAAGCAGCAGAGAACTTGGTAATAATTTCCTTCCCATGGGAAAAACAAAACACAAACAACCATCAGTGCAGGTTAATGAGTATTTAGATACCCATTAAACAAAGCTCTGCCCGCAGTCATCTATAATGTGCCAATGTATGAGCAGCATCTTGGATTAAACTTGAACCTAGTTTAAGTTTACATGCCATTCGATTATTTATGTTGTCTAAGTAATAGCCAGCTAATCGTCAATGAATTATGTGAACTAAATATGATGGTCATAAATCTATTACAACTTTACTTGATTCTTGGGAGAAATAAACACAAATAAATTTAGTTGCACAATATTTCACTTATTCGTAGTTAATCGTTAGTAGTTCAATATAAATAAACTATTGTTTATATTTCCAAAAGAGTATTTATTTAAAATGTCATTATATAGTGCATCCACTGTAACATGTGTATGGATATTTGAAATAAATGTCGGGCAATAAGAAATGATCATTCGCTAATTATTAAACAAACAAAGTCATTAAAAGTTTTAATGATGGCGCTTGTAATGTAGCTTTTGCCGGGAAGCGTTGCTAATTGCTAACCACAAGCGAGGTTCCCAGTTCAACCTAATGAGGTCCAGGTGGAATCAGGTTTAATAGGGTAATCTTTGAAAAACACTTACGGTAATTCACAGCTTTAGTCAATGCATGAACGGGTCACACTAAATTTAGAGACGTATTGGTGTATGTGATGACAACACAACACGTAGCTTAAGCAGCTGAACATTTTATAGAGCTGGTCCATGCAATTATGTGCATACACACACACACACACACGAGGCATAAGATTATGACCACCTTCCTAATGCTAGACACATTTCTACCTTGGACTAAGAGTTGGAATGCTATAAGACAGAACACTGTTTCTAAATAGTTCTTAACTACTGTTACTGTACTTAAGATAAGAAAAGGCATTCTGTTATCCCACATGGGGAAGGGGCACATATTTGTATTCATGATGGATCTTCATTTCCTTGGGGAGACTTAACAAAGCGTACCATAACATTTTAACTCACTTTCAAAAGCACTCGATTGTAAACTGATATAAGACACACAGAAACACCCTGAAGAAGGCAAACACATGTGCCTTGGCGTACACAAAATTACATTTTGAGTTACTCTGATTAATCTACAATGCCTTTGAAAAGTGACACAGATGCCCTTAAATGAAAAAATAACACAATAGCAAGGATGTTAAAAGGCACAGTTTTTAAGTTTAAGCAACCAATCAGGGCTCTAGGGCTGTCCGCAAATAATCGATTATTCGTTGGTCGACCGAAAAAATTACTAGTCGGCCAAATTCCATTGGTCGA
>JAOUQU010047820.1:0-17104 GCA_028566735.1 Ammoglanis amapaensis
AATATATTTTTACCCACCTTAAGATGTGTTTGACTTAAAATAGACAGATAAAGGAATTAAAATGAAACTCTCTCTCTCTCTCTCTCTCTCTCTCTCTCTCTCACACACACACACACACACACACAAAAAAAAAATCTGACTCAGCTCAAGCCAGGTTGGATTTCAGTTGAGCTTAAGTGATAATGAAAGCTAAAAACTGGAAGAAGAGCTAATCATTCGATCATATGAATGGTAAATGATACAGTAGTTACACAATGATGCCATGAACAGGAATTGTAAAATGCAGTCACTGGTGTTCAAACCTCACTTGAATAGAATTAAGAATACTTTTTCACAGTGCACCACTTTCTTTTTACACACATAAGAATTAAGCCACACAGTAAAACACACATTTACACACACTAGTGAACACACATTAACAGGACAACAGTGAGGTGGGCAACACTAACCAGGGAGCGACATTTGATCAGGGTTCTTCACGCTGTCAAAATGTGCACCAGCTTTTGTTTATATATTAAATGTGTTGTGCTTTTATGTGTTTTTGTTTACCCCTGACTAATGAATAATGTCATTAACACTACCAACAAGGTCCACTTCTGATATGGCAATGGTCACTATAAATCGGTCGGCAGGTCTTCTTCTGTTCCGTGGGTATAATAGCATTGGTTTAGTGTACATCATTACACACTGTATTTTTTAACTGTTTAATGTGCACCATCTGGGTACTTTCATCGTTACTCGGATGCACTAAACAGTGGTTTGAGACACATGTACTGAACTGTCCATTAACCGCTAGAGTGTTTTGTAGTGCTGATTTTAAGCCCGGATAAATGTAGGTATAGATGCCATACATTACCTCCTCTTACTAACTCCGTGTGCAGGTACGCCAGTCCTTTGGTGACAGAAAGAACCAAGCGGCAGCCGCTTAACCAGTCGACTGTTCTTGTACTCAGATATGTGCACAAAGAACCCTGAAAACAAAGATGAACACATTGTGATGTATGAACATGTTGTATGAACCACTTTTGCTTTATAATGCTGAGGGTCACGATGGCTATAAATATCCCCTTCTTACAAAAGACTACAGATCAGTGTGAAGTACCGTCCTTGTACTTTAATCGCTTTCATGACATCACATTAAATCAATTGCAATAGAAAACGAGTCTGCTAGATGCCATAAAGTGGAAGATTACTGTGCCTAGGTGGGTATCACTGTCAGCCCGATCTCCAGACGAGCTGGTCCGAGTATTTTCTGTATGGAGTTCCCTGTATCTGCGTGAGTTTGCCCCCACAGTCCAATAACACACAAGCCATGACCATAACTGTGCTCGATATTTATTTAGCTTTTAACCTCATGGATGCTATTCTTGCCTTGTGTATCGCCTGGGTTTCGAATGTTAACATGAAAAATATACAGATGGAAACTGAGCCAGACTACGCTTCCTCTTCTTCAGGAAGCGAAAAATTCCTACAGAGGAGATTACAATCAAGTGAAATTTAGTACAGTTTGTACCCATGAACTGAGAGTGAACAGAGAAGTCTCCAGTACAAATGACTGAGTTCTATTGCTATGATGTATAATAACACAAACAAACAAATATATTGAACAAAGTGGAGCAGAATGAAACATTTGTCCAAAAAATCTATCCTAGTCACACGAATAATGAGATTAAGCATCAATTAAAACAGAAATGAACTAAACAATCATATACATATTAGTGTCAAAATAACAAAACAAAAATGTAATTTATGATGATTATTTAGACTAATTGCTAAAGAAAAAGACTAATTGCTCTGAGATTTTTTAACTTTCAAATCTGTGTTGACCCTAGTCAACCTAGTTAAATCCAGTTGCTCTGGAAAATCTGGTTGCTTCTAGGGTACAAAGTATCCTAACAAAATATTTGGATATCGTCAAAAAAAGCCAACAAACTATCCAATCTTTACCTGCAGTGTACTTCTCAATACGAAACAGGTGGTTAATTCCATTCTTTAATGGCAGATCAAAAGCCAGATGTCACAGTTGAATCACTTACACATTATAGAAACTGTTTGCTGCATGTCAATCACATATCTTGCAAGCTCCTGTTTGAGAGCTTCTGTCAGAAACTGACCTGTCAGAGTCTTCCAGGTTTTATAACCAGGCCATGCAGGTATCTGTGGATATTTATGTACGGTACTCTATAGACAGCAGCTTTTCTAAGTTTTCTTATGAAAACTATCATGCTGCCAGTTCAATTTTGTAAAACAAACATAAGACTAGCCATTACCAAAGAGAATTAAATAAACACATATGTACTACTCTATATACACTATATTCACAAAAAAGCATTGTTATTTTGCCCCATGCAGATAGCATATTCTAGTTATATTTTTATTTGGGAAAGAATGCATCAGCAAGAAAACAAATTTGGGCTGGTATGTAACCTTTTTTTGGTGCCTTAAATTATAAATTAAGATTTATTGAATTAATATTATTATTATTTGTTGTTGTTGTAGGGCATGAGTTAAAACACTATTTCTCCAAGCCAGTGGAAGGAAACTTGAAATGAAAACAACCAAGTGTTGCATAGTGTGCATTTAATGCATTTGTCAAATTCTAACAAATTAACATTTCAAAATATATATCCATTTAAATCCATTCAATAAAGCAATTCAATGTAAATTGCTTACGTGAGGGTAAAACTCCATCAGCAGCAGGAACTCTGTGTTCCCATCTGCCCCGATTCGTTCTTCAGTCTCAAGGAAGTGGGCAATGTTGTCATGCTCCAGCAGTACGCGGTAGATAGAACGCTCATTCACAAAAGGCTGACGATTAACACAAGAGAAAACTTTAACTGCAACAGTGCGCTCGTCCAAAGAACCACGGTACACTGCACCATACCGGCCACGTCCAATCAGCTGCAAGAGAGAGAAATAAAAAACATTTATAGTTTCGGCATTGTACAGACGTGTGTAGATCCAACAAAACGAAAATACTAATAATTTTGTCTTTTATCGAAAAGTAAATAAAAGTACATGCAAGATATCCAGTTGCATTCGACTCTTAGGCATTGTGGACCGTTACTGTTTTTATGAAGTCGGTCACCAGGTCTTTTTCCAGCTCATAGCACCATAGTACCCGAGAATTGAATCCAGGACTTGCTGTTATGCAACTGTGCTAACCACTAAACCACTGTGCTGTCACATATAAGCTTAAGTGCTTAATAAAGAAGTGGAAAGAAGCTTGAATACAGCAAGACATTTCCGAACAAAAGGGCATATTGTGAAGTACAGAAAAGAAGATAAATTAGTTCATAATAATTAAAATCAAAGAAATAATCTAGTATCAGAACAAACGACTAGATAAAAGTGATAAGCTGCTAAATGTAGTCAAAGTTAATAAACTAATAAAAAGTTCTGTAGAAATTAGACACTGTTGCATTTTAAATCATATTTACTTCTACACTACGCAGAACATAGGTTCGGAGGCTAGCACTGATCTTTCAGAGCAACTTTCAGTCTGGGATTAGATCCCCAAATGAAGCACTCTGGGCCCTTTCTGTGTGGGATTGATCCACAAGCTCTGTTGTCCACCCACAATCCAAAGATCTGTCCACAGATGCTCAAGAGAGGTGAATCAGAGAAACAGAATTATCATGACTGTGTTTGATAGGGTTCAAGTTCCATCCTTAGTAGGTGGGGCGATCTGGGTCTTTTTCATGTTCTACTTAGGTTTTTCCCATATTCAAAAATATAAAAAATATAAAAAGTTTGGTAACACAAATTACTTTGTCTGCATGGTTTTGGACTGTGGAAAAGAAACACTGAGCACCTGGAGTAAAATCACGAATACACCTGGATAACCTTGTGTCTTGCGTAGGCTTTGATTACCTGTCCTGTCATGAATGCAGCCAATGTGTAAAAACATTAAAATCCTTAATAAGTAATAAATAAATAAAAAGCTAGGTTTGCATACAACCTTAAATGTTTTTAAGCTAATTTTACTGGGTAGCAGTGTGCAATGATTTTTATGTAGTATGCACTGCTTAAGAAAAATATCTTTGCTAGAAACAGCCACTGTGTTGAAAAAGATGTTTTTTTTAAGTACTTTTAAAAAGTCATTAGCGGCTGCTCCTGTTTTCATTCATTTTAAAATCTTTCATATAACAGTAATAGGCAGAAATCAGGTAAATGCACAGTTAAAAGGATGTGCATTTGCTGAGTAGTTCTTAAACTGTCCTCTATTATTTATAAGTCTTCTATCCCAAATAACAATGGAAAATGTGGCGCCAACAGGTTCTATCGGACGGGGAAAAAAAGGTTCAAATCGAAAATAACTGCATGCTTTCTGGGACAAGATTGAAAACCTTGAGCACATTTATGTTTAAAGTTTATTATGTAGCTCCAGTGTGTGCTGCGTTATCTTTAGGTTCATCAGATGTTTCTAAAGGCTCCTGTAATCATATTCACCCGTCTGACGATCGTCCTTCATCCTCCACTTTTACTTTCAACTTTGCCAAGTCTGACTCTTTTTAAGGAACTGATTTGTCTTAAAGACCTGCAGCTTCTTATAAATGTTTCCACACTTTCATTTAGCTCGATTTACACTCTTAATTCTCAATTGCAATTCTTGGATGTCCTGTAGACCTAGATTATAGATTTGACAACTAAAGCAACTAAATGGAAACTAAACTTTTCCATTTCAAAAACAAATTATGTCCCTTTTCTAGTTCCCTTTATAAAACTTTTTTTTGCTCAGCATTAAAACATCGGAAAAAAGTTTGGCTAAGCGTGTAGCCACTGATGCACCACTGCTTTCACATCAACATCACATGAAAATCTACTTTCACACTTCGGAATTAATCCTTGGTATTTAACCTAATCAGTGCATTGAAACACTAAGGTGCAGCAGTGAGCACACATGCCTGATGGGGTTCTCTAACCACCAGGCCACAGCTGTCTATTGAGTGGGGAAACGTTTTGCAAATCCCATATAGAAGAGTTTTAATGTGGTTATCCGGAAAATTTAATAAATAGGAAAGATTCAATTTAGTTTAAAACGACCCATTTTACACCTATTGCTTGAACTTATACAGTTAGATCAAAAGCCAACTCCTTTTCTTCTGGCTGGTCTATCATTTACCTGATGAGTGATATGAAAAGGATTTGCAATTTTGATGGTATTAGAAATAGAGATCTCATTGTCAGAATGTGGCCTTTTCTTCGAAATCCTAAATATTTCCCTTCTAATGTTATTCGTTTCTGTGGCTTTGTTTTGGTAATGATCTCAAGGACTGTCTGACTTCATACTTGAGCACTGAAGGTTCTACTTAGTTTAGCACACTTAAATAGTCTTTGTGACTGATAGCTCAGTGGTATGGTCCTAAAGTAATGAGCAGATGGTAGTCAATGTTAGATCCCTGAGCAAGGCCCTTATGTTCTGTCATAACTAAGTTGCTTTGGATAAAAGTGTCTGCAAAAAGTACAGAATATTTTCAGTGTGATCATTTCATCATTGTCTGATCATTGTTTGCTCGGGTACAGTTTAGACATGAGCATCCCTTCTTATTATTCTAATATCATATTAATATCATTATGAAGAAACAAATCTATTAACTTTGTCTAACTGTTTTTAGACAGGTAAGTGTTCTTGCTGATATTAAACAAACCACAGTGCATCCAACTTTCAACGCTGTTCTAAAGTGCTGTCGCCACAACACAAAACTGGTGGGTTTAGTGTAAATTAGAATCAATCACAATATTACGATCACCAGAAAATGCCTAGAATAACTTTAGAGTGATTTGGGTTTGGGATTGCATTTCCATGCAATGAGGAAAATTTCTAGCCATGAGACGAGCATTCATGAGCACGACATTCAACATGTAGAGGATCATCTGACAGGATGGATTTATGTCCAAAATGGTTGAGAGTGTTTACTTACTAAAGCAGCAAACAAACCATGACTTCATTTCTAGTACCCGCTGTAGCCTTCGACAGTAGAAAGTTGTCCTAAAATTATTCCACTTCGTGATAGTTTGTTATCCCAATGCAGATTTAAGCCCACTAATAATTTACCTCTAGGAGCTTAAGATTATCCAAATCCAGTAAATGTGGGGAAACTGCAGCTTCCATCATGTTTAAGTTATGAAGACTTTGCTTGCCATGTCCTGTTTCTCAGACACACACACACACACACACACACACACACACACACACACACACACACACACACACACACACACACAGTGCATTATTCCACAAAACAAGATTCAATAAGTATAAAAATAAAAGATGGACAACATCAGGCAACTCACCCCTAAGGACACGTTGGCAGAAAAAAAGCACCACAACCAAGACTGCCACCACAGACACTGATGCCAGGGCAATCAAGATGGCTTCCTCCCGGTAGAGATGGTGAGTATCTTGTTAGAGAATAAAAAGCAGACACACATAAGCAAGGGATGCCACTAGTCAATTCGTAAACTGACATTATTGTTCAATTAAAATTCATTTTTAACAGCTGAGGCTTAACTGCTTTTAACTGAATGGATGCCAGGCTAGGTTGATAACACAATCTTCATATTTGAATACAAACTCAAATCAGAAAACATCAGCACAGCAGAACATTTTTTAAAACATCTCCTGAACCTAAGATATTCAGCATTTGGTCTGGTCAACTTATTTATTTATTAATAAATGTTTCAGTAACACATAAAAAACTGCGACAGTAATGTCCTTCCTTAGCAAGACCCTTAACCCCGTCTGCTCCAGGGGCGCTGTACATAGGCTGACCCTGCGCTCTGACCCCAACTTCCAGACAAGTTGGGATATGCGAAAACCTGTAATTTCCCCTCGGGGATTAATAAAGTATATAAAATAAATAAATAATAAAAATAAATATCATAAGTGTTACAGAGCTAACAACGCCAGTCACAGTAGTAACTCCCACTGGCATTACAGAGCGCGTTCTAGCCCCATCCTTTATACACGTACATGATGCATGTTGATCGATTTAAAGATACATGAACTTACAGATTGGCTGTGCAGTGGTGGGTTTGGGCAGTGGGAAATCCTCAGTGAAGTTAAGGTTGCACATGTCTCTGCTACAACAGCAGAAGCGGTAGCTGCTGTTTTGGTTTTGAGAGGGTGGTGTCGTAACCTGGCAAACATCATCGTGGCAAGTCTGCTGGTCGCCAAGATACGTCCAGCAACCTGCATTTGGAAGATTTTCAAGATTTAAACAACAAATAAACTATAAGGAAGGCAATTAAAATATTGCAATTCTCCTCAATTACAATTTAGCAGTTAAAAATAAAATGAATATTCAACTAAAATGAATATAACGTATAAATGTCCATTTTTTGTATGAAGGACAAATTAAAAGCTGAATCAACAAGTTTAGGTTAAGTTCAGGAATCAAAGGTTTGAGGTGATCGGTCACATCAGACCAAAGCATTGGCTGACAGAAATCAATGGACTTGGATAGACAAAGCACCAAAACTACATTGCTGAGTCTTATTATTCTGACCAGCAGTTAGTACCCAGGTATTGGTAGGCTGTCACAGGCATCCATAGCCATTTTGATTGCAGTGCATCTCACAGCTGCTGATGTCAAGAAAGATCCATAATTCAAACATGCCATTTAAAGTGGTCTGACAAAGACTTGATTGGGTTGGAGTTTAAGTATTTCAGGAGCTAGGGTAGTATATCAAAGTCTTGTTCATTCTCTTCCAACCAATGTTGAACATTCATAAGGGGAAGCAACATATTGTCCTGCAGGAAAACAAACAGCATGTATATGTACATTATCTACATAGTGGTTGAGAGTACCTTCCATACCCTACATACCCACCAAACCACCGCACGTAACAAAACTTCCTATTTGAGCTATGCTCTTAAGTCTTCGTAATGTGACTCGACAGTGTACTTAGACATTTCTACATTTCATTGTAAACATCTTTATTATGTACCTTGCTTGACCAGCCTTACTCCATGTTGTTTCTTTTCCCACAATCCGTAGCACCAGCCTCCCTGACTGCAGCGGATAGTCGAGTTCTCTAGGAATACACGCCCCTCTCCTCCTCCACCAATGCGATCGGCCAAAGCCTGCTGATGTTCTGCGTATGCACACTCCCTCTCTTCACCCTGAGCAGCTACACAAACAGAAAAAATATCAAATAATACATGTATTAAGTACAGAATACATATACGTACAGCTAAAATAAGCAAGCAGTCATATAGATGCATTAATGAAACTATTATTCTTAAAAATGCCATGGATTCTGTTCTGTTGTGAAACCTTCCGTCTACTCCAACTAGAGGTCATTACAGATCTTGAGCCATATATTGATACAGCATCATTTTTATCCTGATGCCCTTGCTGACACAACCCACCTATTTATTCGGGCTTGAGACCAGAATTATAATACCCTGACTTGTGTATTCTAATAGCTAGGGTGGTAATGAGTCAACAGCCAATCTAAACCAAGAAGTTCAGCCTGCTCATGTTGGTCTGCAGTGAGAAATCTACAGGCTATTCCACCTGATAAATAAAGCTCATGTGTGAATGAGTTTGCACTTCCTCCTGTAAATATAGAAATGTAGGAAGAAGATTTATTAGCAATCCAAATAAATATCAGAACTGTCAATTGTGTTCTATTTTCAGGGTTCCATTCAGAGCTTCAGGTTGAAAATCCTCTGGATACTAGCAAAGAAGAATGTAAACACTGATAAAGACATAACTCTAGCCTCTATCAACAATGCACAGTATCACACACACGCACACACTGCCAAAAAGTAACACAGTCAACACAAAAATATTTCCACAACCCTGTGTATACAAATGGTTTCAAATGCAGTTAATAAAACATGGATAAAACCCCAAATTATCAAAACACGTGACGTGACAACCTTAATGCAGATGAAATGACATTGACACACAAAGCAATTAGCTTTACCCTAATCACCTTTATTGCTACACCCAATGCAAATCACCACAGAAACAGCACATAGTTGCAGGACTAAAATCTGCTAAACTCCATAACAAAAAATATTATCTGACAATGGGTCAGCACAGAGTACCCAGAGGCAACCCACGCAAGGATGGGAAGAACAAGCCAACTCCACATTAAAAAGCCCTGGATCGCCTTACTTCTTGCTGTGAGACGACAGTGTTAATTTCTAAGCCACAGTGTTGCCCAACAGTGTTTATACCACATTAATTCCACCTCCCATGTTTACAGTAAATATATTTTACTTTCACACCTGTAACTTATCAACCAGTTTTATTAGTAATGATAGCAACTCCAGTTTTCAGACCCGCCTGATTGCACATGATGTTATTAAATGTTACAGAGCTGTAACAGTTATATGCATTAAATGTTTTCAGTATGCTAAAAAAAAACTATATCAAAGTATTTTTAAGATTCTAGAAGCTTAACAGTATACTGATTTTTGTATGTCACTATACAAGGAACAGTAATGATTTTTGATGACTATGTCTTGTTTCTATTATCAAGAGCAGATAAAATATACATTTAATTCTAATTACATAACAAAGCACAACAAGTGTAAAATAAAAACAAATAAGGTAACCTCTTACTATTAGCTACTTGTTTACTGCAGTCAGCTTGTGTAATTTGATTTATGCTTTTGGATCTTTAATGGATAAGAACAAGATGGCATGACAGAGCCAGGTTCGGGTTTGAGCTGACGCTATAACTGGGAATTGTGGTGCCTCCTGACCTCAGGCACGTATCACAATTGTGAGAGAGAGACAGAAAATGCAAGTCAGACAGAGAGAGGCACAGACAGAAACATACAGAGAGATGTAGAGGATAAAAAACTATTGAAATCGAATATGTGCCAACAGAAATGCTTTTTCCCTGGGAGTAGAACGGGTGCATGCTAGTCCCGTATATAACTAATTAAACCACGGTGATGTACAACAACCAGTACAATAATCCTGTTTCCTATATTATTATCAGTACTTATCAGTGCAGTGGAACATTTACAAAACACATTTACACACACTAGTGAAGACATACTAAGGGCCAAACGTGCATGTGTGGGAAGTCGTC
Source organism: Ammoglanis amapaensis (assembly GCA_028566735.1). Taxonomy (NCBI): domain Eukaryota; kingdom Metazoa; phylum Chordata; class Actinopteri; order Siluriformes; family Trichomycteridae; genus Ammoglanis; species Ammoglanis amapaensis. The sequence continues at coordinate 10,063 of JAOUQU010047820.1, forward strand.
TCCTGGTCCCGTGCTGTATTCCAATCCAAAACACGGACAAAAAGATCAGACAGTCCGGTCAAAACACGACTATAAATGGAGATTTAGAGCTTGAAACGTCTTCGTTTAGTCGCAAAACCCGTTTCCATCCACTTTTTTTGGAGCGATAAGATTTTCAAACTTTTCCAACTCGTTTGAGCATGAAAACTTCTTTGCAATATTTGGTTCTTTATTCAAATTTGGAGCTTTATCTAATGTTTTTAATGAACATTTTCAAACAACTGGTGGACGGAAAACTGATTCACTTGTTCTTAAATAATTACAGCAATGAAAAAACAGCCAAACAATCAGCATATTCCAAAATTCCAAACCCTTTATCAGCATGTGATTTTAATAACTGACTAACATAACCACAATCACATAATTTAAATAAGACTGCCACTAAAATACATCATTAATGGACCTCTTGATACAGCGTAAAGGCATGGTTTGCCAGCAACAGCTTCCTATTTCCAATCAACACCCTGCCTATCCTTCCCTATGCTACCCATCTGCCCCGGCCCTGCACTCCAGTGTAAAGTCTATATGAGAGAGAATCAGAAAGTAAGGTTTCAACTTGGGACTTCATAGACTTCATAAACTGAAGTTTCTATGATAACGAACATAAGTGACATGTGCAGTAGACATTGTGATGAAGTCACACATCCACAGACTTTCATTACATCATGCACATAAACATGAAAGATTAAAGCCAGGCCAAAGACAAAAAAAACTGCAACAAATGTGCTTCTTTGTTTAGCAAAATCAAACACTAAAGATGTTTTCCAATTATACAGGCAGTGCACACGCAGTGAACTAAATGTAAAAAACAGCTTTACTAACATTACTGACAAACGTTATTTATTTACGTCTTATTTAATCTTGCAAAAAAAAATTGTGGGAATTTTCTGTGGGATATTGTTTTAATGTATTTACAATGTTTCACTGCAGCTTATTATATTTTTTTTTATATTCTGTGTATGTAAACGTTTTCCTTCAGTTGTACAAACTGTCCACCCAAATTTATGATTAAGGATATGAAACTGAGACAAAAGCATAGCAGTTATCATATTGCAGAAACATAACATTGTCTTTATGGTGTCAAATGGACACTGCAGCAAGAAAAAATATTGTGCTTTGTATAGGGTGTTGACAATTTGTGTCACAATGTTACTCAGTGGGCATTTATTTCCATTTTTACATCCATTAATGCCTGACACACACACACACACACACACACACACACACACACACACACACACACACACAAAATCCTTCCTGTTCCAGAAGAGGTCACCATCCATTGCTGACAGCATTTACATGTGGGAACAATGCGGGGGCTTCCTGCTCCTCCTTCTGGAAGCACTAAGGTTTGATGGGGGCGTGCAGCTGTGTGTGCTGTGTCTGCGTGGGTGAGTGGGCGAGCAAGAGAGAGAGACATGAAAGACTATTAAATTGGATCACACTGCACACTTCAAGCAGGGAGTGGCAGGTCTTGTTTTATCAGGCCAAATTTCACCTCTGAGACCACACACACACACACACACACAACTCACATAACACCGACACGTACCAAAAAAATAAAACAGAACATGCTGTTTACAACTAAATGCTGTTTTTCCATTTTTAAATAATTCCGTAATTACAGTGTTATGAAAAAAGTTAGTCCTTATTTATAAAATTGAATCTAATGGAACGTGTTCGCTGGGACAAAGTCTGCTCATATTTGCAAGCAGAAGACTTTAACTTAGCTTGACATCGTCTTTCAGCAAGACAGTGACCTAAAATTATTTTCATGGCACCACTGAAGTACTTGCAAATAAAGAATAACAACATCTCTAAGTCAAAGTCACTATTTTATCACCATCTCACACCCAAAAGCTTAATTTGGCACTCCAGCTAACCTGACAATTTTTTTTAAACATTTCTAAAATATCACTGTCATGACACAACCAAGGTGGAACAACCATAGTAAGGACAAGTGTAAGCAAGCACGATAATTCAAATCAACTTGACATGCACATTTAACTTTCTAATTTGTAATATTCTCTTTAAACTGCAGAGAACTCTGGAGTTACACTCTTTTCCTGGTTGACGGCAACGACAGTAAATATCTGGTTGTCAGATTGCAAGTTTTTAAGCCAAATAACTAAAAATTGTTTGGCCTAATTTGCACCTACCTCAGAAATAAATAAACATTTAATATTTAAATTAATAAAAGATGATCACAAATACAGTTTTGGTTATAATTCTTTGTCAATTTCATTTTGTTAAAAATAAAAAATAAACAAAGTTATATTATGAACCCAGTATCATGAATGGAATGGCGTTGTGGCTAAAGCACATGTTAGCATCCTATTCACTGATCATTTTATACACTGACTTATCCTTAAGTGTCATGTGTCACCATTAAAAACTTCACACCATCACAAGGTGGCACACACACACACACACACACACACACACACACACACACACACACACACACACCATTCAATCTACTTTCTGCATACTTTATAAATGTAAGAAGAAAAAGAACATTATGAAACTAATGTTTACTTGAAATTAAAATAAATAAATGTGGAATAAAACAAGCATCAGATTCACAATTATCTTTCAAGGCACTGTTCATTAATAAATGATAAATGCTGAAGAAAAAAAGGTTCTGTAATGACTATATCATATTTTTTAGGTTAGTTTTATCGTGATGTTATAATGTTTGTAAGACAGTAAACAATAATGAATAGTAACACTTACCTGTAACAGGACTGAGCAAAGCCAAAGCAAAGAAGCTTATATGAAGAACAGCCATTTCACCTCGGGCTTTTTTCCCCTTCAGGGCAAAAAGGCAGTTGTTTTGTTTATTCCCCGTCACAGTAATAGCTGCAGCACATCATGCTTGGATAATGTGTTTTTGTACGGACATTATAACACATCTGATCGAAATGTCAACAAAATTAGTGCTTACAAACAACCGAGCTCAATCTCGTTAAAAACTGGGCCGAGTTCTGAAAACAGTCAACTAAACTATCTAGGCGGCCTCGACATTAGATCAGACATAACGGTGCCAGGAAACAAATGAAGAACTGTAACGTTCTTACAAAAACGTAATTGTAGAAAATGTATTTAAAAAAACAACCGATATAAATAGAAGACAATTCTTTGGTGTTTGCTTTCTTCTGACAACACACTATACACAGTTAAAAGGTTTACAATCTCTGTAAGGCGATTCCTATGAAGCGATTCGGGACATCCGGAAACGATAACAGCATCCTCCTCCTTCCAACCAACACAAGAACTCGCATCGGTTATAAATCCCCTTACAGACACTAAAATAATAAACACTGCGTTCTTAATCCGTTCACTTTGTGTTCCGTTTTGTTGAAATATTGCTTAGTCCGCCGATGTTTTAGCTCGAGATGCTACATGTTGGCGTGGCGTCTTTTTCCACCGGTCGTGTCTCAAACACAGAACTATTAGTGAACGGTTGTGTAGGGAGCATCGGCGTCCAGACGGCTGGAAACGCCTCGAGCGCAGATTGTCTCCGGAGAGCTTGATGAAAGATGCGCCATCTAGCGATATATCCTGGATAATACAAAGAGTCTTTGCTAACCCGAATCAGTGCTTATCTGATTTGTTGCTAGCTCTTATGGTTTTGCATGTTCTCCTCGTGTCCAAGCGATCTCTTTTCCTGGCATTTTTGCTGCTCTAAATTTGCAATTACTATCTTAAAACAATAAACGAATGATATATTACTACTACAAATAATAATAACAATAACAACAACAATAATAGTAGAAGTCTTGTTTTATATACAGATACACTGGAATATTGCAATTGAAGTATTAACTGAATGATGTAATCATGAGAGCAGTGAAGAATGATTGATCATCTGGAAATTGACCACACAACATTTCTGTTGGTTACCTGATAATTAATAAAGGTAATAATAATAATAATTATAATAATAATAAGAAGAAGAAGAAGAAGAAGAAGAAGAAGAAGAAGAAGATGATGATGATGATGATGATGATGATGATGATGATGATGATGATGATGATGATGATGAAAAGGAGGAGGAGAAGGAAGAGGAGGAAACAGTGGCCTGATAGAATTGCCTTGGTTCGTTTTGACACTGGGCCTGGTACATACCAGACTACAGCACAAGACTACAATAAACATATTTTCGATTTTGAGGCATTTAGACCTTTTTGTTAAAACAGATTTATTTAGATTTTTATAAATTTAATCTTTCACGTGACACAATAGGCGTGAATGGAACATAGTGACTACAAGCAGTGGAATTAGTGCTTCAGTGATGGATGGGTTTTCTAACACAGAAGCACTTCCAGCCTGCAGTGATGTAAACACGTTTAATCGTAGTGGACATGTTGTGGTACTGCTGGTGGAACTGTAGTACTGCATATGAAATGTAAACCAGCATATGCTGGTCAGCAACAGCATCTCAGCAACAGCAACAGAATCTCATTCATGCATACCTGTGTTCATTGGGAGTCGAGGGTTTTAAACATTTGTATCCTCCTCAGCAGTTTAAGCTACATTAAGTCAAATTTTGTCTAATCACACCCCTTTGAATTATTTAACTAAGTATGTTATGCAACATTAACATTGTATACATCTACAAATAGTTTGCAACATATAAAAAAATGCATTCCCTGCTAAAAAAAATCCATCTTCTATCCAGCTGGTCAAAACACACCCTATGTTGGTTATAGCTTGTTAACTCTTGATCAGCATTGGGTATTTTATAGCTTGAGCAAAACTTTCAGCAGGGTCATGACAAATAAGGACATATAGGAACATTTCATAAAAACAAATATATACAAAATACATGCAGATACAAAATAATAAAATAGAATATAATGTGTAGCCATCATAATAACAAATTTTACAATTCAGTTTAAATTGCTTTTTTCCCTGCTAAATATTTAGCTCAAGATTAGCTAGTCATCCAGAAAATAAAATACCCAATAGTGGTCAAGGGTTAGTTAACATGCTGTAGCCAGTATTGTTTAGAATAGCTGAAAATAAAAAAACAGTAGAATATGTGCTAACAAAAACGCTTGCAATCGGGTGTAAAAAATGGTGGTACTACACACCCATTAATTAAAAATATACGTATATGTTTTAACATATCAACATTTTTTTAAAGGTGGTTTATCTGTACACCACTGCGCTTTTTCACATCTAACTAAACCATATCTTAAGTTAGAAATCAATGATTCTACCCCAAACTGTGCATACAGCTGAAATAACTAATCAAAAGTCGACATGATTAGGTCTTAATTTATATCTAATATATACAACCAATGTGATAGGTTAATTAACAAATTTGTTATTAAATAACAAAAATAGTTTGTACTGATATTAAAGTTTAAAATAACAGAAAAACAGTTATTGGTTAATATAAAAGCATACTCACGTATATCTATACTTTATTTTGAATTAATATTATAATTTTGCACTCTGTAGATAGCTTGCAGATAGTAAAAAAAACATTATCTAACTAGTATACATACATTGTTACATTTTAAAAAATTTGCGTTATGCACAAATGATAATTTTACATATGGAGGAGTACCTGATATTAAATATTACATATGAATAAATCAAATAATTGACAAGTAGTTCTCAAGTGGCAATTGGGTTATTTGTACAGTGTGTGTTGTTGCCAATACTACCATATTATAAATATAATATTCTTTTATATTCATGTATTTATATTACCCAATTCCCACCAAGCTCATATCACCATTTAGCTGATTTATATCGTTAGTTTTCCATTTTACTTAACAGTGCAACATGCAAGGGTGCATTCTATTGGTCAACACTTGCTTGATTAGGTTCATTTTACAGTTCAAACATTTATGTATGTTTATACACAAAAGCATTGGCTAAACAGTCAAATGTAAAAAAAAAAAAAAAGCCGTAAGGTGCAAGAGTCTTTTTTTTAGGTTTAATTTTGTCATTAGCCTGTCTGCTACAGCTGTAACTGATGAAAAGGACAGAATGGCAGGCACTGGTTTAGCAACATCCAGAAGTAAACACGTCCAAGAGACAGTACAATCTGGCAACCCTTCGCAGCGCGCGATGCTGTTAAAGCGATGAATCTGTCAGCATCATCATCGTGGCAACGCCCATAGCAACCCGCAAGCAGCCCCCGCCCCCTCTCTGCATCCAGCCTAAATCCTCCCGGTACCTACCGCGCCTGTTTATCCCACTGCTACATCATTTATGCACATCAGCAATAAATGTGATCATTTACAGCATCGCATTGGCTTTCTATATCTCGGACCATGCACATATGCGCCGAAGCAGCTCCCCTGTCTACACGAGGTAAGGATTAAGCGGATTATATGTTATTTCGCAGTGATACGTCGTTGATGGATGTTTTTTATTTGTACTATAAAATGAATTAAATGCACATAATTGTACAGTTTAGAACTGATATATGTATTGTAGTGTGACGTTAGGCCCTGCTGGTGCCTATTCGTGTGTTTTTTTCCTCGTCATGATGTCAGTTGCTATGGCGCCTCGTGCTGCAGAGATCTGATTCAGGCAAAAATCTCCTCTCGAGCGTCACCACGTACAGGCCGTGTTTACAAATAGCTATATTATACCCCAAACATATCAATAAAACAACATACATACCAGCATTTTCTATGCGCAAATTATTAATTATAATAATCTGGTGTCTGGATTATTATTTTAAAATGCGATAGATCTAAATACGGTATGTAGGTTAATGGCTGCAGCATCTGCCGATGTAAACACGCGCTATTTTAAAACACACAACCCCCCAATTATGCAGTAACGTTTAGCCTGAGCCTTTATTTAGGATGAAGTTTATTTATATGTGGCGGTAATAATGTACAGGGCCGACATAAGCCTTTTTGGAACCTTAAGCAGAATTTCATCTTTTATGGGGTCTCCCCCCTCCTCCCCTGGGGTCTCCCCCCCTCCCCCTTACCCCCACCTCAACACCAGATGCTTCATCCTCCAC
>JAOUQU010047927.1:0-17100 GCA_028566735.1 Ammoglanis amapaensis
GGAGTGTCACGTCTTCCTTTGTGACGCCGTTCAAATTAAAAGTCCCAGAAGTCCTTTGACGAAACGCAGCTTTTTTCCCCCTGCGACTAGTCGACCAATGGAATTTGGTCGACTAGTAATTAATTGCGGTCAGCCCTAGTAGATACTAACATATACTGTACATACTAACGCGACAAACGCCAAAATGTTGCTGTACAGATTGAGCTATATGACTATATATATATACACACACCTATATTCATTTTTCTGTACTCTAACGTTTTTGTTAGTGGCTTTTGATTAAACGTTTGCACTTTTCTTCTGGGTTTTATTCTCAGTAAGTCATGACTCACCATGTTAGAGAAAGAAGCTGTTGAAACCCCCATATTTAACTGCAGGTCTTTATTTGAAGATTCCTGTTGCTCCTAAAAGAATGAAAAATGGTAAATGCTATGCAAGAGCCAGTCCTATTGTAGGTTTGTTTTTTTGACAGCTCAGGTCGGGGGATGTGTCTGGACAATGAACCTCTGAAACGAGACTTCCTGTACCCCACAGTGGCTCCAGGGCAGGTGTATGACGCTGATGAGCAGTGTCGTTTCCAGTACGGTGCCACCTCCAAACAGTGCAAATTTGTGGTAAGAACGAAACACACCAACATTTCAATGGCGATACAATGTTCTCCTTGATTCTAATCCTGGGTTTTCTTTTACTTGTATATGATTCATTTTTGTCAAGTCAAGCCAAAGTATCTTTAAAAAAAACTGTGATTCAGTGCATCAAATTCAGAACAATGAAAGACAGTGTTGTTCCAGTGTGTTAGTGTTGGGATGATTTAAAAATTGGCTTTGAGACTGCCAAGGATATTTATTAAAATGGCATCTTGTGCAAGAAAAATTAACCCCGACACCGAAACAATAGTCAGTAGAATCATTTGGAGCCAACAGACACATGCCTGACCACATAAATGTATGGTATTTTAAGGTTAAATGTTTGCTTCCTTAACTAAATCAGAAATTTGGATTTTGACACAAAGACTTTTTAATATAACGATACACATGAAACATAAAAACGTACACGCACACGAGTGATATTAGTGATTGTGGTTTTTATTAAGCGTTATTCAGGTTTGATAACTTAAAAATGCATGCAGAAGTGTTTTAGTAGGATTTTATGGGTCCTGATGGAACCCTCCTTATTTTTATTGGTCATAGCCAATTCTGTCTAGGTAAAAAAAAAACAGCCATTGGTATAACTGAGATTAGAATGTGAGACCTCAGCAGTTGTATGTTGGCATATTTTACTGCTGTGCCAGCTGAGCTAACATTACAATATGAGTTTATAATGTAAGATATATTAAATCTTATATAAACTCTATAACTATTATAGCTGCTGTGTTATCTATTATGTCAGGATTCATAAAGCCAAATAGAACATGTGCCTGATTCATAAGTTAGTCACTTAATAAAAATTATACTTTTGTTTGATAGGTTTTTTTTAACATACCCAGACTAAGATGAATCAATTAGTTTAAACCACTAAGAAAAGTGTGTATTAACTAAAGTTGTAGTTTGGTATTCCTGTAGCTTTTGTATTTTAATATAAATCAGATGGCATGCCATATATAGTAAAATTGTGGGCAATTTTAATTTTGGCATTAAATCCCTGTTATAAACACAGCCTGAATACCACCCATTGTGTTATAGTACATTTTTACTTAAGACCTTTTATGAGAAGGGATAATTTAGAAAACAGTTTGCAGACTGCTGCTTAAAGCTCTTTAACGGGACATAATGCCAGAGGACATCTGAATATTTTTTACCACTGTCCCACAAATGGCCGAAACACCATGATCTGTTACGCAGGCTAGGCTGCAGTGGATGATCTCGGTTCTAATGCATGAGCCTTAAGTAAAAAACACCATCGAGTCTCAGTGTTCGGCTCTTCAGGAAAATAAAATGAATGCTCTTGTAAACATATATCACGTTCATTAAGAAATATCAGTAAAGGTTTAAGTGTCCCTTCCAGAACAGCTGGTACACAGATTGGACCGTCAAGGCCTGGAGTATGTTGACTTCTACATTGATGTCTGGCTCAGTTATCATCTCACTGTGAGAGCACACCAGAGAAGAGATGACTGATTGATGTACTGCAGTAAATCCCGTAGTATGAATAAGATCTGTTTACTGGATTTGGTTGGGGGGAAAGAAGCTCTCCATACTCCTCTTTATTGTAAATAATCAGGAAACTGCTTCAGGACCCTTGTACATCATGTACAGCAAGCAGCGTTTTGGGTTTAAACCAGCATTATAAAAAATATTGCATCATTATTATGAATAATAATTATTATCTTATTATTATATCATTAGATGATATATCAGTGCTTCCAAAGCTTTGATGTATAACAGATTTTTGACGTAGTGCACAGATCTTCATCTGTCTAAATACGATTAATCCTCAACCTTCTCTCAGACAGTTATGTCATGATAAAAATTGTAATCTAGGGTCAATAGACTGGCAGATTCACGGATTTGAAATAACATTTAATATCACATAGAATGTACAAATAATAATACTTTAGAATTAATACGTAGCTGTCCAGAATAGAAAAGCAGAATATGAATCTTATAACAAGCGATTACAAAGAAAGTGATTTTACAGCATGTAAATTTTAGATTTGATTTGTTAGTGACAGACAATCGATTGAAGTTATATCTGTTTAAATTGTAATATTTTAAGTTAGATAAGTAAATTTTATTATTAAATACTTAATACATTACATTTTACTATCTATTGCAAATAGTTTAGTTACCTGTCATTCTGTTCTTCAATCATTCTCAAACTCTTTTATTCTCAAACTCTTGTAATTATACTGTCCCACATTAGAAAAAAAATGAATGTTATGATTTTCAAAAGTCAAATCTCTTGTTCAGAGAAATGCAGTGCTTGATACTGGAAAGAACCCTCATTACTTTTTAAATCAACTGCACAGGACTTGAAGCTCACATTTCTGATTGGTATCAGGGATCAGAAACCTGCTTTATACTGTAAAGTGTCGTTTTCAGAAAGACTGTTCCTTTTTATACACAGTTGTCATGTAAAAGCTTGAACTTTAGCTTTTTAAAAAGGCTAAGTGCTTGTTAAGGTTGTGCAAAGCTGATCTCCAAACCTGTGTCTGTATTTTTGTTTAGTCACTGTGTATACAGACGTGCAGTTAAATGATTGATTTGAAGACTCCAGATTAAATTGAGGATGTTTGTCTGATCTACTTCCGAGTTAATGCAGATGTTAATTATGATAGTGAGTTCTACTATTTCATCCTAACGTTTTATGTTCAGACCGGGGACCAAGATAACATTTAGTATGTTTAGACTGAGAGTCTAAACACTTCGTTCTTTTCTCAGACATCAGACATGAGTTCTGATCAACTTGCTTTTGTCTTCTTTCCTAGGAAGTGTGTAGAGAGCTCTGGTGCCTTAGCAAAAGTAACCGATGTGTCACCAACAGTATACCGGCCGCGGAGGGCACGATCTGTCAAACCAATAGTATTGATAAAGGGGTAAGTCTAAAATCTATGGGCAGTATTGCTGGTATACTGTCCCTGCTAATCGTCAGATAAGATCTAAATTCAATTTTAGGTTCAAAATATGGAGAGTTCAATGATTTAATGATTAAATATGTACAGTTGTGTTAATGAAATGGCTTCAAACATGTTCATCAGTTACTTATTACAGCTATGTGTTAACGATACACTTTTATACACATTATTTAATTAAGCATAATTAAGAAGTGAATATGGCTTAATTTAATTGAATTTAAACATGAAATGCACTATCACAAACGTCTCAGACTCTTTACTTGAAACTTTGTAGTAACCCCTGTCACAGGTTTTCGTAGAAATGTCTCACATCTGGATTTGGGTTGTTTATCTCGTTGTTTATGGCAGATCCTCTCAATCTGCATCAGATTAAACGTAAGCTTTGCTTTGCCACACAAAGTCATTTTTACACTTTTTCTAAATCTATTCCAATAATGTTTTGGTAACATGCTTTGTTGTTACTGTCATATTAAAGTACATAAAAATCGTTATATAGTAAGACTTGTATGCATAACGTTTATTATCTTACTTAGTGTTTATTTTTACCATTCCATTCGGAATATTCTGTTCTTTTAAATATTTCAGATTACAGACGTGTTTCCTGGTTTGTGATGTATAGCTACTACCTTAAAACTAATAATGAATGTAGAAAATCTGTTTAAAATATGTTTGTTATTACATTATTTGACCAAAGCAGACTCGTTGTGCTTTGTAATTTTAATTATGCACAGCAGTTATGAATAGTCCTGCAAAAAAGACTGTTGGACAGAAAGATGTACATTAGTAACCACGTGTGTATTCATAGGCACTGTTACAATCAGTCCGGTTTTTATAATACTTTGTTCACTTCATAATCAGACATCACAGAGCTTTTGCTGATTAGACATTCTTAATAGTTTCTTTCTGACTTATTTGCGCCCCTTCCAGGTTTCTGGGCACAGTTTTATAGAAAACGACTGAGAGCTAGATAGAAAGAGAGACAGGCAATCGGTGATAAATCTAGCACATAACCTACTGACATGGTTGTTCAGTGAATTGTGCACAGTGTCTGTAACTCGATTGTGGTTTTGCAGACAAAAGCTGGATTACACAAGCTTGTTTGGAAAAAAAAAGTTTCCATGCAGTCTAGAACTTTTACAGACATGATGTGAGTGTGCCAAGAAACTGTATTCTTTTAATAACGCGGCTTTGGATTAAAGACACTAGAAGGAACTGTTGTGGTTATGTACCACAGCCAAACATAGTACTACAAAATAATGACCTACAATCTGCAGTTTTAATGAGTGTAAAATTCTCTATTGTTTTTTTTCTTACCTATTACTGCTTTTTTCTGTTTAATAATAATCTACATTAAACGTCTTAAAGTTGAAATTCTTTTATTTAGAGTACGAAACCATCTTCAGAATCTAATAAACATGTGCTGTAAAACATATTTGGTGATATTTAACATTACATCTTGTAATCCACATCCAGTACCAGTCAAAAGTTTGGACACACTTCTACAACTTCAATTGTCTAGATTCTGCACACCTCCAGATTATGTAAGGACAATTTGACCGAATCATGGGGCGCTGTGTCGCCATAATCACCTGATATAAACCCAGTTGTCATGATTTGGGATGAGTTGGACCTCGGCTTGAAGATGAAGCAATAAACAAGTGCTCAGCATCTCTGGGAACTTCTTTACGGTTGCTGGAAAAGCATTCCAAGTGACCTCTAATGTTGTATGAGAGAAAGCTATTATAAATGGCTATTTTAAGAGGCTATTTTAAAAAACATTCTGTTTAACACTTTTTAACTACATAATTCTTTAAATGTTCCTTCATATCCTGGAAGTTTTCAGTATTTCAGTATTTTCAGTATATCTACAATGTAAAAAAACCACTTAATTAGAAGATGTATCCAAACTTTTGACTGATACACTACCACTATAACGAGTATAACATAATTCTATTTTAGACAAGACTAATGCATTTTCTGCTTCTCCTTGTGTTTTTGTGTGTATGCATACATGGAAGTGGTGTTACCAGGGTGAGTGTGTGGCATTTGGAACATGGCCACAGAGCATAGACGGAGGCTGGGGCCCCTGGACCCTTTGGGGCGAGTGCAGTCGAACGTGTGGTGGTGGAGTTTCCTCGTCCATGCGCCACTGTGACAGCCCAGCGTAAGTAGGCAAAGTAAGCCTTAGTGAAACCCAACAGGATCAGGTTTTCATCCACATCACATCTGTGATTGAATGTATTTGTTCTCGGATGGATGGATGGATGGATGGATGGGTGGGTGGGTAGGTAGGTAGGTAGGTAGATAGACAGACAGACAGACAGACAGACAGACAGAGAGATAGATAGATAGATAGACAGACAGACAGACAGAGAGAGAGAGAGAGAGAGAGACAGATAGAGAGAGAGATAGAAAGATAGATAGATACAAAAACTGACCTATAATACCTATATTTTACATATATTTTAAAAAAATATTTGTGCCATAATTATAAAAATTTATATTAAATCTTCTACACTTAAATACATGTCCTGTTTGTTTACAGACACAGTATGAGAAAGCATTTATCTGCCCTCGTAAAAGCTTGTTAAAACGCACACACACACACACACACACACACACACACACACACACATGCGCACACTCACACGCGCGCACACACACGCACAGTTTTTTATTTGAAGTAGTAGTGAAGATGAAGTACCTGTTACATGACTGGCTCATGAGTGTTTGACATTGCACTCTGATTAACTTCATAAAAAATAAAACCACTATGACATCATTTATATTAAATTCGCATTGTTATGTCAAATACCGAGACTGAACTAACCTTCTTAATGTACAACTTCAGCAGATCATTTCTGAGAACACAGAGGGTTTCTCGTACCTTGTGATCGCCCTTTTAATTCATTCCACCTTTTTTTCTGTGTCATCTTAAATCACAATTTGTTGATCTCAGAACGCTGATGTCAGAACATTTGATAAACAATTATTCTACAGCAGAAATACATTCCTTCATTCCTTGTTTAGAAATATATACAAATCTTATACAGTCTGTTCAGATTTAGTTCTGTTTCTTCTTCCCCATTTCCCATCTAAAGCTGAACTTAAGATCTAAAGTTTCTGATTCTGTTCCAAGTCTTCAGGTTTTTGCAAACATTATTGTGTTGTGGATTTCATTGTGAAATTAAATTTGTTATCCAGCAACGGATGAACCTGTTGTTTATGGGATAGTAGCAATAATGTAGACACAATGCTTACAGTTTTCTTAATAGCATGTAACTACCTCTATTGGTCACATCACATCACCTGACTAATCTTAATGCCTTCACTTTAATTGTCTTCACTTAATTTACTTTAATTGTCCATTCCTTTTTTATGGGCTATTAGATTCGGATTGATGTGTCAAAATGGCAGTAATAATTAATATAAAGCCTGTTTAATAGAACACTCGATCTAAGTGTTCAAAATCTGCATAGAATCAAGATAGAAATGAATATTTGGGTATAATTTGCAAAACTGACTGTTGCCACACATAAGGAGCAAAAGTAACACTTAAAGTGGAGGGTTGTGTCACAATTTACACACAATAACCTATCAAATGCTCTAGTTGGTCAAAACAAAAACATATTGGAACATATTTCTGGAATTTGGAATACAGGTCTATTGTAGAGCATCAAGCACTAAGTCTGGAAAAACCAAGCACTTCACATCTCTACAGTTAAACAAGATTAAACTGTTCTCACTTTGTTATTGTGGGTGATTACGTGTGGGCTGGTTGGAAATATGGCAGTCAAATACAAATCCAAGGCATAATAAAGTGTGTTGAAATGTTCCATCATCTATAAAAACATCAAACAGTCTTAAAACCTCAGTGTGGTGTCTAACGGTTAGTATTTAGTCTTGGCATGGATTGGTTGTTGATTAAATCGCCTACAAAAACCAATCATTTTGGTTATTTTATTACCTGGTGGCCTCACAGGTGTTTGTTAAATTGCTTGTTGACTTTTACTTGATCCTGTAAGTCCAACTAGGCCATCGCAACAATCCAATTTCTCTTAAATCCTCCATGCTTCCTTCGTTCATTGCCACTCTTAGATTTTTTTCACTGGTTCCCTTCGGCTGCCAATGTTAGATTTAATATCCAAATATTGGCCTGGAACAGTCAAAACCAAACCATCCATGTAAGCCACAATTACAACTACAGTTTGACCTATTAAGGGAAAAACTGGCAGGTGTATTGTTGTATTAGTAGATTTAACTAACTAACTAGAATTAACTGACTGCCTCAGTGTCCATGGATGGCTAACTGAACCAAACATGGTAAAGTGATGCTATAAGTGCTATAATATATTATATGCTATAAATATAAATTCATGGCGTGTTTGCCATCTTTGTTGGCCAGGTCCTGAATAGTGAATGTACCCTCCAAGGGCTATTTAACCAGGAACAAGTGTTATGGTGTGCTGTCAGATGGCCTGGGCTCTCTATAATCAACTTTATTTCATAATTTTGGGATGCATAGGACCTTAGAATGAAGGCAACCCAAGACTCATTCAAGTCTGCTGGAAAACCATTCCAGATGGTTCTTCATGAATGTGATTTAGCGCATATCAAGTACAAGCTGTGTGAAGTATGCAAAGCAAAATGGCAACTTTGATGAATATAAAATATAAAACCATCGTAGTCTTCAGTATTATTATGATTCAGTATTCAGTTATGATTCAGTATTCACTATTTCGAGTGTTAGCATGGAGTAGTTATAAAGCTTTTCACTGCCGGTTGTACTGTGTATAACTATGTATGTGACAAAAACACTTTGATTTGATTTGATTTGATTTATTAATCGACAATGTATATTTTTAATGCATTAAAAAGATGCTGTGTCCAAACCTCAGGCTGAAACTGTACCTGGAGTTGTACTTGTATGTGTGTTGTTGTGTTATTGTTCTTTCAGGTGTTGTGAGAAGTACAATAGTAAATTCCATCAGTAATTTTGCTTGTGATTTTTTTCTCAGGCCATCAGGAGGAGGGAAATATTGTCTTGGGGAGAGAAAGCGCTACAGATCATGTAACACTGATGTAAGTTTTTGCCTTTGTGATTTTCAGCTCGAGGGGACAATGAGGTAACTTTTCCAAACTGCGTAATGAATTATGGTTTATTTAGTCATTCATAATCAGCATAAATAGTGTTTACATACCATAAGTCTGTGGCTGTGTTGTGGAAACTGAGCATTTTTCTCCCGAGCTGTATGTGCACTATAAAAATATCAATGACAATAATAAATCATTTCTAGTATTTGTTTGCCTGTTTTTCTATTTTCTACAATTTCATTGTACTACAGTGTTGTAATTTTGACTTATTACACAATTGTTTTGAGCTTATAACGAAATAGTTTTAAGCTACGAACATGTTAATGTACGAATAATAAACTAAGGTAAAATATTGTTTCATTTTAATACTGCTGGGCATTTGTGCTGATTCTAGTCAAACGAGTTTATTCTTATATGGCGAGATGTTCCCAGGGTAATAGGAACATGGCCATTATTACAGCTGCTGTCTTTAAAGTAAGTTGCGTACAGCGTATGTACGGATTCTTGTTTTATGAGCTGTTGAGGCACACATGGTTGCTTTCTCTATCTGTGGCATAATTCCACCTCAGTTATTAAAGTTATTCATTGCCAGATGGGCTTCGCTGCATCATTCTTAGAGCTGTCAGGCTTTGCAGAATTTGGACACAGACAGATAGCGAGGCTGGAAGTGCATTTTGAATTTATGAAAGCAGACGAGTTCATCCCTCAGGACTCCTTAATCTACTAAAGTGCACATTGTCGTGGTTGGGAAACGAACATTGATTATTTTCGTTAGTTATTTCAGACACAATGTAGATACCATACATACAAATATCCCACATTAATCAAAATCCCTAAACACTAGCTTGTGTCGTGTTATATTAAGTTAATAATTATATTATTGTGATTAAATACAAATACCTATTTGTATGTATTTCTAGTGGCCTAGATGAACCTGAACCAGTTAGAGGAACTCAATGCAATTAAATGAAGAAATATTAAAAACAGCTCCATGCAAGAGCTCAATGTTTACTTTGGAAAACAAATTAAATGCTTCAAATTTCATCACCTAAACGTTTTACGTGCAAAACAAATCCTTTTTTCTTAAATTTTACAGATGACTTTTAGTCTAGTCCGAGCAGCTGCAGACGGCAGAGCCAGACAGCAAAACTAGGCATAAAATGATGCAATTTTAATACAACGCTCTCAAGCTGAGGCCCTGACGTAATTAACCAGACAACCTGCTGGATTCCAAATAAAGATCTTTAAGAAAAAAAAACCCATCAGGAATTGAAGAATGCTGCTCAGTAAGCTGGACTCCACAGTTTGGTGCAGTTTTTGTAGTGTCTAAATTTATTAGAATTAGTCATGGAGGATGTGGCCCCCTACGGCTATTGTTTGGCCCAAAGCAAAAGTCTGCAAAAGTCTGCTTGATCTGCTTCTCACAACAATGAGCTAATCTCTGACCTTTTTTTCTCCTTGGATGCTGCATTTTCTTCTTTTTCTTTTTCTTCTTTTACTGCTGAGCTCATTTCTATAGTCTGCAAGCTGACATCACGACCTTGGGGTGATTCTGAGGACGCTGGATAGGACCTGTTTACCACAAGAGTATTAGAACCTAAAGTTAATACAAAGAGTTTAGAGAACGCTGGGCTTCCAATGCTATGTTCTGAGCTATTGAGTTAAATGTATTGTAGGATTTTGTTTTATATAAACAGGATTTATGCAAAAACTACATTTGTATAGAATGTTACAATGAACAAAAACAATATCATTATATTTAGCTTTTCTTTAATCAATGTGACAAAATCTGTTGTGAGTTCTGGACATGTTTGGTGCAGCCATTCCAGGTCTTGTTTTATCTAACAGGAGCAGCATTGTTGGCACGTCAGTCGTGGTTTTCTGTCTTTAAGAGGGGAGACAGGTTTCTATCCGAAGTACCTCATAGTAAAACAAAAAATGATTTGTTTTTAAAATGTGAAATCATTTATAGTAAACAGTTTTTTAACTTTAATAATTAAGTTGAATTATCTACATGTTCTTAAAGCAAAGTCAAAACTTTCACATGTTCTTAACTCAAAACTTTCAAATGTACTTAAGTCAAAACTTTCAACTATTCTTAGGTAAACATGTTAATAAGTAAAAAATGTTCACGTCCTCAAGTCAAAACTTTAAAATGTTCTTAAGTCAAAATGCATAATTAATGGTTCACTTATAGAGAGTTGTTGAGAGGTAAACGTCAGATGCATTTAAACAGCATTAATAACAGAGGTGTTTATTTTTCTCATGAAAAGCTGCAGTCAGTGTTGAGTTTTTTTATTAGTATTTTTTTTGCTTATTAAAATGTTATAATATTTGTGTTCACCTCAGGTTTGTCCGACTGGGTCACGAGACTTTCGGGAAAAGCAGTGTGCCGACTTTGACAGCATGCCTTTTCGTGGAAAATATTACAGCTGGAAGCCATACACTGGAGGTACGTCCCAGCCACGCTGGTAAAAACAAAAACAGTGACTATAATGGTGAATATGGCGTGTGGATGACAAACCTCTGTAGTTTGATACATACAGTCAATAGGTGAGCTCGCACACTCATGAGAGCAAGGCTGTGGAAAATTCTAGGTGTCTAAAATCTGGACTGTATTTACCGGCATTATTAACAAGGGATCACCTGAGTGATGAATATAGTCCCTAACCTTTTCTCACCAAAAGAATCGCAGTTATTACTGCGGGAGTCATTTTCAAATGTTCATAAATTATTATTCACGTTTAATTCTAAATATCTAGCCATGTAAAGCACTTATGTATCTAATTTTTATAAACATGTACACATTTAATTGCAAGCTCAGGCTGGCCAGTGATGTTAGTGGACATGACACATGGTCCTAATGGTTTCAATGATGGCATGATGCTAACTGTGTTAGCTTACTAAATGCAAACTGATCTGTAATCTCTGTTTAAGCATTTTGTCAGAATAATCTGACTTAATAGTTATAATAATAACTCTCTGCAGAGTCAGTTGCTTATGCAGGCATTATGACAGCAGGGTTGCTCATTAGGTTTTAGTATTACGTTAGTTAGTTCGTTGGTTAGTTATTTAGTAAGTTAGTTATTTAGTTAACTGAGTTACATTCAAAATGCATAAATAAAATAAGTTAATACTTTGATGGCTGTATTCATTTGAGAAATGGAATATGAAAGTATTTTTCATACTAAATGGGGTCCCTTATTAAATGGTAAATTTATTGCACCACCTATATAAGACCATGTAACTATTTATTGAGCTAGTTGAGCTTATTGAACAGACTGAAAGGAAAACTGAATCATGCAGACGTGACCAATCAGCACTTTACTGCTTTATCTGTCTGCCAGATGATGCAAAAGGGAAAGAAAACAGACACATCTGGCTTGTCCTGGGCATCTGGGCTAGTTCTTTGCTTACCTTTGCTCGTCAGCTTAAGCCGTCGAAGAAAGGCAGGAATTTTTATTTTATAGTGAGATGGCAGGATGCCAGTAAACAAAAAGAAAACTTTGTACGATGAAGAACCGAGTCTGACTGGTTCTGAAAAGAAGTTCAAAGACTTCTCAATGTTCTTATCGTCTTTCTGCATAATAATCAGAACAATTAGCAAGTGTTTGGCTCAGAGAAAGCATTTGAATTAGGAGCGTGCTCGTAAAGAGAATGAGATAACCTCTGTCTGTTTGTTGGCAGATCTGGTAATCTCCTCTCATATCGGGGTAATTATGATGTCAGACTGAACCTCCAGGTTGCTCTGTGAGTAATGATTCTCTCGTTGTGTGGAGCTCTCTGACCTGACTGTTAAAAACGGCTAACAGCTCAGTCCTGCCTGAGTATCCTGACCTGAAACTTATTTTAGGTGACAGCTGCACGTGGAACACTCGGTCGTGGTTGAATAAAATAGTAAAATACAGAGTTGTAAAGTAACTAAATACATTTATGCACATAACTGTAATTAGTGCTTGCAATATGTAAAGTAGACCGTAAAACCTGTACTTTTACTTTTACTTAAATATGTTTTAAGCTAAGATTTGCAATCCATTACATTTAAATAGATCGACAGATAAATTATTGATTAACGACATTATTGATCCTGAAGGAAATGGAAGAAAATAACATTTAAAAAATGATAAAAATGCTGCAGTAAATGTGGTTCCCTGATTAATGTGAGGTTTAGCCAAAAACTTTTAAAAGTACTTTAAGTACTTTAATTTAATGGTTATTAAACGAATGACATTAAATAATTAGTGACATAAATTAGACTAACGGCACCGGTTGGGGATCACTAAGTACTAGTGTTTCAAAAAAAAAATTTGTTGTTGTTGTTGTTGTTTTTTTTGTTTTTTTTTGGGGGGGGGGGCTACATGACATTACACATCTAGGAATGTTTAAAAGTTGTATCAACATGTTATTCTGTTATATTTATACAATTTTCACCCCTTTGTGCTTTTTACAGAAAGAATTAGTCCTTTACATTTAAACCAGCCCATGCAGTAAAACACACATGTACAAACTAATGAACACACAAGAGAGGTCAGTAGTAAGCACGTGCATGGTGCATTGGGCAGACTTAGTCCCAAGACCTGGGGAGCAGTTAGTGGTTCGGTGCCTTGCTCAAGGGCCATTCGGTCAAGCAAGACTCTTTCCATCTTTGGTAAAATAGTATTTCATCCTGTAAAAATAATTACGACCGGTCATGGTAAACCGCGACTTGACCCGTAAACACACTGGCAAGTGAAAACTAAATGTGATCTGTGACCACAGACTTTCTTTCTCTGCAGGTGGTGTGAAGCCTTGTGCTCTAAACTGCCTCGCAGAAGGATATAACTTCTACACCGAACGCTCTCCAGCAGTCATCGATGGCACGCGCTGCCAGGCTGATACTCTGGACATCTGTATCAATGGAGAGTGCAAGGTGGCTATCGCTCAAAACTGGGTTTTTTTTGTTTGTTTTTTGGTAAAACGATACCTAAATGATTATAAAGTTGTTATTCGATATGAAAAAGGACCTTACAAAAGGTCTGCCTGTTGTTTATAGCATAAAAAAAATATTAATTTCACATCTAACCTACCAGACATTTCAGCTTTACACACTGGATATAAACAGTGTGGCACAATCGCTGCAGTCCCAAGCCTGGATAAATAAGGGATGGTTATGTCAGGTAAGGTGTGCAGTGTAAATACAAAAAACTATGCCAAATCCATAATGTGTAGTGACCCCTAGTGCGATGATGAAATGAAGTTTAAAAGGCTGCACGACACTTGCGTTGTGTATAGATTTACTTAGAGTTGGTACACCAAAAGTAAATGGACAGCTGACCATGCGCTTGTTGAACAAATGTTTGTTTTTAGGGTGTTTTTTAACACTGAACACATCATCTTAACTAGCAGCTCACAGATTTCATTTAGTTATGAAGAATAAATTAGAAAATTGTGTCGATCATGGCTAGAATGATATTCTGGGAAGTTTCTAGGAGAACAGTACACGTCTGGATCTGATTGTATCTTGGATGTTTCGTTAGCCAGAAATGCCAAATTTAATAGGATACACAAATCAGGTACAATATTGTTTGTGTAATGAAATGAGCTGGCATAGCCGCAGAGCTTTCGTGCGTATTAGGAAATTGTTCAGGACGATTCGACAGGAAAGGAGAACACAGCATTAGAGCTTCGTTTCACTGACCCGGCATGCAGATGTTTGGAAAAGAGATGCAAAATGCACCCAGTGTCATTTAGAGAAGATGGAAGCAAGCTGTGCTTCATGTAACATCGGTCTGCGGGCCGACGTCTTTATGTGGCTCACAAAGCCAAGAGAAATTACAGTGGAAGGATTTAAAACAGCAGGAGAATGAAGTGAGACGGAAAGGTCTGGGAATGGTGGTGTACACACTGGAGGTTTCCTTTTGTTTTAGTGTTCCTGTGTTATTAAAGCTGATCTCACGAAAACAGTCGGCGGAGCCTTCAGATGCCTTTTTCTATTTTAATTCAAACATCCTTCTTCTTGCTAATCCTTTAAAGCTGTGCTACATCATTTTTTTTGGGAATTTGGAGACATCACTGCCGGGATTTTGAAGCTGCAACTGCAGATTATGCTGACGGCCGTGAGCGCAATGGCAAGCCAACACACGCTCGGGTATATGTTCAGTAGATCAGGGTAACCGTTATTGATGGCATGATTTATTAATCGAAGAACGTTCTGAATACAACCTGACAGCTATGAAATTGATTATTTTAGTCATGAGTTTTAAACTGTCAAGAAAATACAAGTTTCAAATAAATTTTCTCTTAATGATTATATGATTGTTAGCCTGCTACTTGATTTAACGCTGCATTTTTGAATCAATGATGACTAGAGATGTAACGATACACTTTACCTATGTTACGATACGATTCACAATACTAGGTTCATATACTAGGTTAAAAAAATTGAAGACAAATTATTTTTTTACAATTAGCAAAATTAAGTATTTATGTTACGCGTTTGTTCAAAAACAAAAAGGTGAGAGAGAGACACCGTGATCTCACTTAACAGTGTGTGTGTGTGTGTGTGTGTATGTGCACCATTGATACACTTTGACAGCAAACGTGTTCGTTTTCATTTTCAGCATGTAGGCTGTGACAACATCCTGGGTTCAGATGCCAGGGAGGACAGATGCCGCGTATGTGGAGGAGATGGCAGCACTTGTGAAGCTACTGAGGGTCTGTTTAACGATTCACTACCCAGAGGAGGTAAGTATTCATTCACTCAGTACAGTTATAACACTGATTCTTTCACAGCTCTACACAAAAAGTCATAATCATTACCTAACAGTGAGTTATAGGCCAGGTGAGTTATAGACTTTAGGTCAGGACAACCACGGATGGTAAGGATTTACAATACAGCATGGAAAAACTGTGGATAAAAGTTTTTGCAATCTGGCAACCCTTTTCATTGAAGCCTTTCTCAAATGTGATTGTTGCATGTGTGGTTTAATGTAGCTGATTATAATTCTCAGAACAAAACATACAAATGTAAAAGTACAAATTGTGAACTTACTACTTATTCGGGTCATTTTAATTGGTTACTTTTCACCTCTGAGAGAAAGTTGAAGTCCACTCATCAGAATCCCGGCAGACAGAAAGCACTACACACCTACCAAGCGTGACAAGTGTGTAATGATTTGTGTAAGGACAGAAGTGGGTGCACCATGCATATGGAATGTGCTGATATTTGGCTTTTCCTGCTGTCACTAAGCCAGTGTCGCACGTTTGCCAAACATTACATTTTTCAAAGAAACGCTGTATGCTTTTTTTTTCTTTTTAGTGTGCTGTCACCTCGGTGATAAAGCCTACGTTTTTGGCTCGAGAACCAAGTTGTCAAAATAAAAGGGATAACACATGATATGAGTATTAGCTGCATTGTGGACTGAGGAAATGAGTAAAACTCCTAATATCGCATGTATAATATGAGTCGGCATCCAAGACACATGACTATGGAGCTAGACCATTTCTCCTTTTAAGGTATAGCTGGTAAAAGCTCAGAGAGGGAAGAGAGGGGTTCCCTGGCTCTAGATCTTGTTATGAATTTGCTGTTTCTTAGTTATAACAGACCTTCTGTAAGCATGATGAGCGATTTCATTCGTTATGTGTCTCAACTCTTGATCTACAGTCAAGAGTGACGAGTATTCACACACTTTTATTTATCTTGTTTAATCCTTGCAGTGCACAGCTTTACTTTAAACTTAAACACGTCATGTTGATTGACTTTAGAATTAAACTCAAATATGTTCATAAGCACAAAGAAAGAAAGAAAATGATTTGGAAAAAAGTACTTTACTTCTTACACATGTGAAAAAAAAATTGTACTTTGCATTTTACACAATCCATGCATTGAAACGCATTGAATGTAGAGACACTAGTGAACACACATTAGGGGGCAGCAGGGAGCATGTATGTTTAACGAGGTGGACAGCCCTAGCCACGACGCTCAGGGAGAAGTTAGGGGTTCTGGGCCATGCTCAAGGGCACTTCAGTCGTGACCTGTTCACTGTCGGAATCAAACTGTTTTTAAATTGCACCCTTTGCTATGATGACAGCTTTGCACATTAGCAATCTCTCAATCAGCTTCACGAGGAGCCGTCTGGAATGGTTTTGAAGTTCTCAGTAGTGCTGCGCACTTGTGGAACCCTTTGTCTTTATACTCATCTCAATTTAATCTCAATTGGGTTTAGGACAAGAGACTATGAAGGCCAGATTATCTGACATAGCACTTTATCACCTACATACCGTATTGGAGTATAAGCCGCACTTTTTTCCAAAATTTTGAACATAAAAAACTGCGGTGCTGCTTTTATTTGCACGACCGATAAATTTTCAGTTGTTACAGAAACTTCAAATCTAGCTGCACATTTATAACACAACATGTTATGATGCACATTTATAACACAACATGTTATGAT
>JAOUQU010048029.1:0-17098 GCA_028566735.1 Ammoglanis amapaensis
GGCTCCCTCCCCATGTCAGGGTCCGAGCTCCCCCCCCCCCGTGTCAGGGTCCGGGCTCCCTCCCTGTTTTAGGGTCCGAGCCCTCCCCGTGTCAGGGTTCCTGTGTCAGGGTCCGGGCCCTCCCCATGCCAGGGTCCGGGCCCTCCCCGTGTCAGGGTCCGAGCCCTCCCCGTGTCAGGGTCCGAGCCCTCCCCGTGTCAGGGTTCCTGTGTCAGGGTCCGAGCCCTCCCCGTGTCAGGGTCCGGGACCTCCCCGTGTCAGGGTCCGAGCCCTCCCCGTGTCAGGGTCCGAGCCCTCCCCGTGTCAGGGTCCGAGCCCCCCCGTGTCTGTGTGGGTTTCCAACGGGTGTTCCGGATGCACCCTGCTCACTAGGATGCACAAAACATACATGTTGTAGCGTCGACTTGTATCAGGAAGGCCATCCAGTGTAAAAACTGCCGAATTACCCTGCCAATTCATGCCAGAACTAACATATTTAATATCTGTGAAATCAGAAATACAGTCAATTATGATCTGTAGAATCTAAAATGATGTTAAATTAAAGTTTGTTAAATCAAAAATATGAAAAATAAAAGTCGGTTTCATCAGAAATATATTACGTTAAATTTTGTTAAATCAGAAATATGTTCAGTTAAAATATATAAAATCAGAAATACATGAAACTGATTATACTGTCACCGTGTGACTTTAATAGTTGGAATAAATTCTATAATGAGTGTCTAGAGGACAGAACTGGGAGAATGAAACGGGCCCTCGGGGGCCAGTAATAGGAGACGAAGCTCCTGCAGGTGCTTCCACTTCAGTCCAAGATTCTCATCAGGAGACACAACGTCTGATGGGTGGAAAGTTCTGGACGCCACGGCAACGGATTTATCGCATTTATTGTTTCTCACGCTTGAGAAACTTTGTACAGGAACTCATGAGCCAATCAGCACTGAAGAAAACGTCAACAACAACAACAACAACAACAACAACAACATTTGTGTCTGTTTAAACTGTTCTATGGACACCAAAGTCTCGAGTATATAATAATAACATTATAAAATATATTATTATAATATGCATAATAATAATATGTAATATTTAGGCGGCACAGTGGTTTGCATGTTCTCCACATGTCGGCATAGGCCAGAAGGTCGCCGGTTCAAATCTCACCGTGGCCCCGCTTTAACGTCAGGAAAGATAACGTCAGTAGAACGTTCTATAAACGTTACATGAGCTGTTAGTTTGTAGTGTTTGGTGTTTGGGTGTAACATTACACAAACGTTCTTCTAACGTTTGTGCAACCGAAACCAAACATTAAGGGAACGTTAGCAGGGACTCGTTTTGAATGTTAGGTGAATGTTATGTTAATGTTAAATGAATGGCGTCGGTGGTAGCTGAAGGAACTTAAAGAGGGTGGGGGAGAAGAAACATCTTTGTAAACTGCTCAAACGTTCCCACAACCAAAATACAACGTTCGTGGAACGTTCGTGGATGCTAATTTAGTGAGACACATCCAGCTGTGATTTCTGCAGCTGTATCAGGAGTGACATTAATGAAAGCAGCGACTCGGGCCTCATTTTAATAAGACTGTCATGGAGAGGAGGTCTCAGGTCTTCGTCTGACAGGTGAGACGTCTGAAACGTTGTGAGGACTCGTCACCGCCTCGCCACCATTACCGCCGGAGAAGTTTCCACGACTTCCTCGGCATGTTTCTGATCATATAATAAAAAGCAAACTTGGCATTGGTGCGGTACATTAAAAACACCTTATTTATTCTTCGTCGTGTTACAGCAGATCGTGTTCGGCATCTTCGTTTCACTCCGTATGCCCTTCCTGACGCAACACTCCCTTATTTATCCAGACTCGGGACCGGCACTACAAGACAGTGGGCCTCGAACCCAGGATTTCTGGTTAGGATATGACATCACAGCACTATCTACAACACCATGCCCCGCCATAGAAACATCTCATCTCATCAACTGTGATCTTTTCAGGTTATAACTGTAGTGGCACGCGACAGGTTATAACACTAGCCTCATGGCAAGAACGTCCAGGGTTCTCCTGTGGGCGCTCCGGTTTCCTCAAAGAGTCCACAAACATGCATGTAAGGTACGTAATTCAATTGAAGTAAAGTCTCCAGGCCGAAAACGTTTTTTCTTTTACTCACCGGTCGCGTTAATCACATGAATAGAGCGTAAATGAATTAAAATGAATTCTCTTTCAGCTGTAACTGAAGTCTTTACACTTCGCACAAGCGTGTACGGGTATGCTGGTCCTTCCCTAAACTCTTGGGGGAAAGTTTTGCAAAGTTAGATTTCCTAATTTCTGTGGCTATAACGCGTAACTTTAGTCATTAAATTGGTGTCCAGATACTTTTGTCGTGGTGTTTGTACCTAGCTGGATTTTATTGGCGGTGAATTGCTGCCATCTAGTGGCGAAGAAGCAAAAGCACCTGACAAAAACTGGCCAGCTAAAGCATTTAGTTCAAATTTTTACTTATTTACTGAATACTTATTTACTTGTTTATTGAATAAGTAAACAAATCAGATGCAGTCACCTTCTTACTCTCTTTCATTTGAACATTGTACATCAATATTGCAGAAGAACTGTAAACAAAGTTACGTAGTAAACAAAAATCTTAAACCTGAATGTTTTATATTTATATCATCCTTTTTTTTTTTGCTTTGATGACAGCTTTGCGCGTTTGTGTGTAACATCCGTGTCCAGGACGACGTTCTTAAAAGGCTTTGTTGGGGTGCTGAGCACTCGTTGACGGCTTTGAATCATCTGAACGGGTTCGTACAATGTAAAAAAGGTTCTGTGGAACGGACTCGTCATCAGACTGAAGCCAAAATAAGCGTCCACAGTTGTGTACTTTATTTATAACACATTTTATTATAATATCTGATTAATAAGATGTTATTAATAATAATAATATAATCGGGTTAATAAGAGAAAGATGTTTACTGAGCAAAAGAGATCAGAACTGTTGTACTTTAAGATGATTTTAGATTCTTTTATCTCTTATTTTACAGTAACAAGATTTTGAAGTTTTCTAGCGATTCTACGCTTCCATGATTTGTCCTGGACAGACGTAAAGATGAATAAAAAGACATCTATAGTTGTTAAACACGATGTATAATCGTGTGTGTGTGTGTCCATGAATACACGGTGTATCAAAGCGGTCCAGGACACAAACGAAGATGTTTCCACGTACAATACATTGTTTATTTATTCATATAAATCAATAACTGACAAATTCATGTATGCAGTCGACAAGACGTTTTCTTTGGTCTCATTTGGAAACCAGATACTAAGTACAGAACCCACTGCTAGAACGTTCCGCCTGGTTTCTACCCCGCGGTCCATCCGGGCGTCGTGATTCGATGCTTTCAGGCTTGTGATCGACCAATCGGTGATGTTTATGGTAACTGACACGTGTTTAAAATCCCGATTCGAATTCCATCCAGTCGATTTCTTCATTTGGTGATGATTTTATTTTGAATTCGTTGAGTAAATGGTCGGGATTCACGGTTACATGAACCCAGGCTGCTCGAGCGGGTGTTGCTCTCTCGTGCTGGGAATTCTGGGACATCTGGAAAAATGACACTTAGGAGGCGCCGCCGATTTAACGTTTTGTGTTTGGTGAGGTTTTTTACGGCACGTCTGCAGTGGTTAGCGCTTGTCGCCTGACTGCAAGAAGGTCCCGGGTTCGAGGATGATTTGAATCTCTGCGCCGGTGTGCTAGACTGGGATTCAGGAGGAAACCGAATGAGTATTTAACATCTGCGTAAAACTAAAAACATAACGAATGAATAATTAGATTAAAATTCTCATTCTGGTGTTGACCAGTCACCACCACTTGATGATCAATTGACATGTATTATTTTAATCTTCCGGCGTGTTCCGGTCCTGAACGTGTGTGTTAGATATGAATCCGGTCCCGTGGAGCAGATGGTTTGGCACGAGACTGTGAGGGCACGAGAGGAAATAGAAAGCAAACCGTTACACGTAATCACATGATCAGAATTCTTCTCATGATACAGTTCGGTCTGAATTTAGACAGCGTCTTCGTTTAAGATCGGACGGCCGATTGATTAGTATGTTCTCACGTTATGGCATGTGAAGAGGAAAATACGAGCGCCGGACGGCCACTCGAATCCCTTTAGGAAGGACGTACGACTGGACCTTTATCTTAATACTAAACGATACACGCACACAAACATTCGCACACACACACACACACACATCCTCACTCCCCGTCCAGCCGCGTTAGGTTAAAAAGGTGTACTCAGGCTGTGTAGTGATACATGCATCCGTTATACTGAAGTACTTATATTTTCTTAAAAAAGGAGAAGAGAAGACAAAAGAAAAAGAGGTTAATAGAAACAGAGCTATACAGAGTCTTTAGCAGTTCCACGGCGCCGGGGTTCGGAAGGCCACGCCCCCCCTCCCCCGACCCCAGATGTGATGCAGGGTTTAGCCGGGAGGTCATGGCGGATGGGATGGACGGCCGTTAGTTGCCGCAGCACGGAGCTTTGGCGGGCTGTGCCGTCTCCGCCAGGTCCACGCCTCGATTCCGACCCGCGCTCGTCCCACCGGCCAGCGGCTCGCTCTTGGGCAGCTTCTTCGCTGAAAGAGTTTCGTTTCCATCATGTAGAATTTAATAACGAGACACACAGAGAAGAAATCATTAAAAAATATATATTATATTTAATAATACTATATTTAAACTGCATTAATAACATCCGTTTGGTTAAACTGATATGACATAAGAGAGTTAGAAATAGACGAGGATACGATACACATCAGATTCATGACACTGGAATAAAAACACACACACTTCAGGTGTTATAGTCTTCCATCACCTCTAGGTGGAAGTGTTTAGACTTTCAGTTCCAACTAATCGTACCAATGAGCTGCATTCTTCTGCACTTTAAGCTCGTCATATCATTTTATTTTAATTCCTACCGACCGCACAGATCGATGATATCCCATCTTAAGATTATTAATTTGAATTCTGCATTAATTACCAGTTTGGATAAATAAATAACCGGTTTATTGTAACGAATCTACACACTTGTTTAATCCTAATCTCTGTGCATGATTTATAGATCATTGAGAACCGCCACAGAAATTCTCAGGGAAGTGACTGATACGTACCGATAGCCATAAAAATCTCGTTCACGTTAGTCGACGTTTTTGCTGACGTTTCCATAAAAAGCAAACTGTTGTCGTCGGCGTACGACTGTGCATCCTGCAAACACACACACACACTTTACTGCAAACAACATACATAAATCTGGCATCATGACAACTGTAGAAGTCAAGCCCAGATTAAAATTGATACAAAATTGTTGTAAGAAAAACAACGCTAACTGTGAGCTAATGCTAACGCTACGACAAACAGAATCCACATCATTACATGTTCTGCTTCCGAAAGGAATCGGAACGTTTATCCGGAACACAAAATAACAAAAAGAAAACGTTGGTGCTAATTGAGCTTTGATCTCAGTACCGCTTGCCTTCCAGCCACAAAGGAGAACCTGCAAACCCCACCCAGAATGGCCTGTGAATCGACCTTCTTGTATGTACGATTAATAACAAACGAAGAGACAAACCTGGAAGTCTAGCGCCCTCTTGTTGGCGAGGTCAGCTTTGTTTCCAGCCAGAGCGATGACGATGTTGGGACTGGCCTGTCGCTGCAGTTCTTTAACCCAGTTCTTTGCACGTGTGAACGATTCCTGACACAAAACAAGAGAAGCGTCAGCGCCCCCTAAAAAAAACCCCCCGTTACTCCCCAACCATGCCGTCGTACTCACTTCGTTTGTGATGTCATACACCACGATGGCGGCCTGCGCTCCCCTGTAGTACATCGGTGCCAGGCTGTGGTAGCGCTCCTGTCCGGCCGTGTCCCAAATCTCAAACTTCACCGTTGTGTCGTCTAAGCAAACCGTCTGAGTCAGGAAGGCGGCTGGACGGAGGAGAGATATTATTTATGTTTGATATTTTATTATTATTACTGCTGGTTTCTTTATGTCTTGTGCTCAGTGTTTCCATGAACGCTCTCGAATGATCATCCAGTCATAAACACTCAGAAAACACTTATGCTAAATGCTTAATTATAAATAAATAAATAGACACTTTATTTACTTTAATTGTCTTCGTTATTATTTTAACATCCAATTTTGTAATTTTTAATCTATCCGTCACCTACGGTCACCTCATACCGCCGCTCTGACATGTATACAGTCGACGATCAGCGCCCTGCATGTCCAGCAGGGGCAGCGATCATCTGTTCAAGTTTTACATGTCCCATACATGAGCGTTTCTGGACCACGTGCGGAAACCGGAGCTCCTGGGGAGTGAGTGAGCCGTGTCCTCCTCACTCCCACGGCGAGAGCGCTCCTCTTACCTCCTATCGTGCTCTCCTGGAACTCGTGGAACTGACCCTTGACGAAGCGCAGCACCAGACTGGACTTGCCCACGGCAGATTCTCCCAGGAGAACCAGTTTAAACTGGCAGATTTTGTTGCCGGCAGAATTGGGCCCGTTGGGTCTCGTCGCGCCGCCTCTTCCTGCCATGACCTGTCGACCAATCCCCTGTTCCGACTCGGGTTCGATCTCGGCTGATTGGACTCTGAACTGGGAGAAAAGAAACGCGGTTAAAGATAGTTGTGTTCAAATTCGACATCTTTCACTCGCTCTCACCAATTATAAAGTACACTACGTGGCTGTAGCGTGGGCTTCCTCTCTCTCTCTCTCTCTCTCTCTCTCTAACTGTAATATTTGTCTGGGCATGTGACAGAATTACCTGCACGTGTTTCCTCTCCGCCTTCATCTGTGTGTGTGTGTTGTGTCTCGCTTTCTAATTCTAATACACACGTGTCTGGACACACAACAGATGATATTACAGTACACTGCTGTAGCGTGTGCTTCCTCTCCGTCTCAGAAAAGATATTACACTACACTGCTGTAGCGTGTGCTTCCTCTCCGTCTCAGAAAAGATATTACAGTACACTGCTGTAGCGTGTGCTTCCTCTCCGTCTATCTAACTGGTAATGACAGACGATTTCACAATTCTAAAATCTAAACTGGTGACAAAAGATGGAACGTTATAGAAGCAAAAGCACATTAAAGCATTTATATCAGCACAAAAACAGCTTTATATAAACATGAAGCGACCTTATAGATCGTGTGATGATACTTGAGGGCGTGACTAGCAAACCGGGCTACTTAAACAGCCAATAATATTAATAATAATAATAATAAATAATAAATAATAAAACAGTCTTTATTTATTATAAACTATTTACGACGGATTTAGACTAATTATTTAAATTATTCTGTGCCCAGAGCGAGAACGATAAATGTTCTGCTCAGACTCGGAGAGGCGATTGTTTTTAATGTCAACACATTAGCATGCTAACGGCTAATGCTAACGGCTAATGCTAACTGCTAATGCTAACGTTCAGCTCGCCGTTCAAACGCACAAACACGAAACGCTAAAAAACGTAAAAAAAAGATTAACAAACATATAAAAACGCATCTAAGAAACTAAACTCGAGTTAATCGTTTCATATTCGGATGTACCGTTTTATTTAAGGAAACAAGACACGGGCCCGGATCTGAGGTAACATGACGTGCTAACAAAAATGCTAACCGGCTAGCCGGGATTAGGAGATAATGACGCGGCAACTCGGATCGACTGATCCGGGATGAAACTCACCCGCTCACCCGCTGGACACCCGGGAGCTTTTTGTCGTGTCGATTCTGCTCGGATTTTATTTTGTTTTATCTCACAAAAGCGTCAAGTGTGGAAGTGGAAGCGGAACCTGGGGCCCCTGGGATCCGCTGATGTTTTGCACACTTCACTATGTCAGACTGGACGCTGACACCTGATGACGTCACAACACGCCAGAGCCAGTCAGACAACCGAGGGCCCGGCACGCGCTTACGCCTAATAACATAAATAAAGGCAAATAAATAAATAAATACACACATAAATAAAACGTTGAGTTAGTTGTGTCAGTGTTTTGGTGTTGGTAACACTTTATTCCAATGTGTCTACATAAGAGCGACATCAGCCTGTCATAAACACGACATTAGGTCCATCCATTATCTCGTTTAAACCAAATCTTAATCTTATTTTGGGGGGTCGCGGTGGGATACACACTGGGCACTGATACACACACACACACACACACACACACACACACACACACACTAGCTAGATATATAGAACTTTATTGATTCCCTCAAGGAAATTGAGGATGGTGCATGTCTTTGGACTGTGGGAAGAAACCGGAGCACCTGGTATACTTGGAAATTGGAATTTGAGAAACTAAAATTTCCTGCACCGATGCTGTTTCATGTTTTCATCTGACATCTCACCCGGAGAGTCGGATTACAGCCACAAGTGTGTTTATCTTCCGGAACGTGAACATTTATTCAGTATTATAGATATTAAACGTCATTATGACTCTTGGAGACGCAGAGAGACTTTTCCTGATATCAGAGCGGTAAGAAAAAGCTTATAATAAGTACACGAAGAGTCTTTCATTAATCATTTATTATGCATTTCTTTTTATCTCTTGTTTTTTTTTAAAGGCAGGGAAAGTGGTGGCTCCGGGTGACCGGGTACAATCATGTCTAAGGGAAATGACACCCACAGTGAGTCAGAGCCAAAAGTGGTTTTCTGCTTCGTCAACATGTTCTCTGGATCCCCTAATACGACTGGAGAGATAGAAAATAGAGAAATAAAAATAAAATCGAATGTTTTTTGTATAACGTACTATATAGTGACCGATCAGTCGATATTATAAATGAAAACATATGAATATCTCTGATTTATTGAAATTGAAAGTGAAATTTTACATTTATGGCATTTAGTAGACGAGCGATTGAGGGTTAAGGGCCTTGCTCAGGGGCCCAACTGTGTGCCTTGCTGCAGAAAAGAAATAATCAGAGCTGTTTGTGATCAGATTTATTTGTAGTTTTGTTTTGTATAGCCGGTCACACCGCCAGCGGTCAGAAGATTACACGTCAGTCGATGGCCAGAACCGGGTCCGATCCGTGTTACCTTCAGCAAAGCGAACGATCCTGATATATCCGGCAGTCTAGTCCATGGAAAGATCACGAGATCATCACACTTTGTAAACCTTCCTAATTATCCTGACCTTTATAAATATGCTATAACCGGAAAAACTCTTTCTGAATGACGATATCACTTTTGTTTGTCGTATTCGTGTCGTCTTTTGTGTCGGGTTCAGATCTCAGGCCGGATCAGTCATTTACCCGCCGCCTCGAACCCCCTTCCAGGAGAGACTGTGCCAGATTCAGGAAGCCGTTTACAAACAAGCTCCGCTCGGAAGATCTACCGTTAATGGTTTCGAGTTTCCGCGTGGTCTCGATCCTGAACTGACGACGTTTGGGATTAACACCGTTCACAGTAAGACTGACGCACATCGAATCATGTGTACAGGTTGTTAATTAAAAGAAATAAAAATAAACCCAAACCGTATGAACCTAAAATGTCATGACATCTCAGCGTCATTCCTTGAGTAGAATGTTAGAACGTTTCGAGAACTAATTGATCATTTATAGTTCTGAATCGAGGTCATACGCACCCTGAAGTAATTCACCACCATCATCACTAGGGGGCCTCAAGCTCTGAGAGTTAGCTGGTGTTTGTGCTTACCCTCCGGTTTAAGCAACGAGCGAGAACGACCGTGTTGTGCTTGGATCGTAAATATCAAGTCACCACCATGTGCAGGGAGAGAATACTTTAACAACAAGCGTGCACACTATGTTCTTTTGATAACGATTCCCGTTTGTGGTCTGCATCCATTCGATGTGTAATTATGAGGTGCACGAAGATACGGACGTTGTTCAAATTCAAATTCAATTTTATTTGTCATTACACATATACAGATGTACAGGACAATGAAATGTTTCTCTTCACATATCCCAACTTGTCTGGAAGTTGGGGTCAGAGCGCTATTACAGGGTCAGCCAACGTACGGCGCCCCTCGAGCAGACGGGGTTAAGGGTCTCGCTCAAGGACCCAGCAATGACTGTGTAGCAGAGCCTGGATTTGAAACACCAACCTTTGGGTTCATTACCCAACGCTCTACCCACTAGGCTACACTGTCCGTAACTTTCTGACCCCAAGTACCAACTGTAAATCTGTACGCATGTAATGACCCCAAAAAAAGACATTCAATTCTATTTCTGTGTTTATAATGTGTGCAGCAGGTTTTTTGGCATTGTCGTCACTAAATGCGTGGACCATCCCAGCAAAGAAAAAGTTCTCGATGTACTTTCCTGCGATAATACTGCCTCTCGGAGGCGTAAATGATCTACACCAAGGGCACTGATACAGCCTCGTACCATGACTGACCCAGACTTTTGGACCTGTTCAGTTTGGATAACGGTCTGGATGGTCCTTGGTCGGTTTGTTCCATCGAAATAGTACACATTTCTACTATGACGGTCCATCCGGGATGCCTCAGGGCCTGGAGAAGTCGATGCCCGGGTGGACGTAACGCTTAATGTTTGCATGTAACTCAGTGTTATAATGCTCGGCTGATAAAAATCATATCGACAAGTTAAACACGAAATATCTCTGAATCAAAAAGCGATCAAAAATCAAAGCGGTGACAGTGTGGCTAATTTGGATACCTCCGTCACCTTACTGCAAGAAGGTTTTGGGTTCGATGTCCTCGACAAACCTTTAGAAATAGAATTCATTCCACTCATGAATGGAACCCGAAGTGTAAAACGTAAATCACATTCGAATAAACAAAGTGAAAAACTGTATTTTTATTTCTTTTGCATTAAAGAACAAACAATCCCATGTAGACCTCATAAGACCTCATCCCATATCCCATAAGACCTCATCCCATATCCCATAAGACCTCATCCCATATAGACCTCATAAGACCTCATCCCATATCCCATAAGACCTCATCCCATATAGACCTCATAAGACCTCATCCCATATTGACCTCAAAAGACCTCATCCCATATTGACCTCAAAAGACCTCATCCCATATAGACCTCATAAGACCTCATCCCATATCCCATAAGACCTCATCCCATATGGACCATCCCATATAGACCTCATCCCATATCCCATAAGACCTCATCCCATATGGACCATCCCATATAGACCTCATCCCATATAAGTTGTGCATTATTTTGTAGTTCTCGGTGTGACCCTATTTAGTGTTCGGGATCTAACGTGTTTTTAGAATAGGGGGAAAGGAATGGGGTTTTATCTCCTTCATGTTCTGTTGTAAATTCGTTCGGTAACTAATAAGTTTTGTTCTGTGTCCATTTTTCTCTTGGACATTATTCAGAGTCGTACTGACAATGATGCTACATGTACAGCTAATGCTACCCGCACGCCATTTGGACGTCAGCGAGCGGTGGGCAGATCGGTCGGTCACACAGGTTTATTTCAGTATCGTCACACCTATGCAGCTAGCTTCAACAAGCTAACACGATTCGTTCTTGCAGACGTCTTCTCGGCTTCCGCAGTTGTTGAAAAGACGTCCGATTCGTTAAAGACGCCACCAATCTGACGTCAGTTCTGTGATCAGTAGCATTAATATGTCACAAAACTCAGAATTTTGCAGATCCAGTTATATAGGTAAGGAGATTAGTAGGTTACTGGTTCAAGCCCCACAACCACGAAGTTGCCACCTTTTTGCCCCTGAGCAATGCGGCTTTTAACCCTCAATTGCTCGAAATGGCGTTCGGATAAAGGCGTCCGCTAAATGCTAAGAATGTCGTTGTCGGAACATGATGCTCCCTCCGCTCTCCCCCATTGAAAGTTCTCGATCGATCAGGAACGTGGCGTCAACGCGGGCATAAACGACATGGCGGCGTGTACAAAATGATTTCGGCTTCACACTCATGTACAAACCGCGATCGCTTGCTCGTTGTGGACGTCGGTAATATTCTGAAAGGAAAATGAAAGGGTTCCATTTTGGCTTTTATCTTTTTCAACAGATACTCTGTCCCAGAGTCATGGAGGACAGAAGACCACAGAAGTCATGTGAAGAAGCCATCAGATCGTTAGTCAGGCAGGAGTATGAGGCAGCGGTGGACCACAGCTCGGAGGCCCTGCTGGTCTTGGGACAGTGTCCTCCCACCCCCAGCACGGCCCACTATCGCAACCGCGCCCTTTTATACCGGATGGCGGCTCTTCTTCAGCTGGTCAGTGGTGTTTTGTTTTCTTGTCTATTTTTTTTATATATAACAAACAACAACAAAAAATTGTATTACAACTTTTATTTGTCGTTACACATATACAGATGTTCAGTACAATAAAATGTTTCTCTTCGTATATCCCAACTTGTCTGGAAGTTGGGGTCAGAACGCTATTACAGGATCAGCCGACGTACGGCGCCCCTGGAGCAGATAAAGTTAAGGGTCTCGCTCAAGGACCCAACAGTGTAGCGGAGTGTAGCAGAGCCTGGACTTGAACCCCCAACCTTTGGGTTCGTAGCCCAACTCTCTACCCACTAGGCTACACTGTCCCCTAAATATACACACCGAACATTTGGACATCAGAACACTCTTCATATGCTGGTTTATCACTGCTCAGACCCAGTCTCTCTCTCTCTCTCTCTCTCTCTCTCTCTATCTATCTATCTATCTATCTATATATTTACACATATCTATACATTTCCCAACAGACAAATCGATGCTGGTCGACACATTCTATTTCCTCCCGTCCACTAGGTGGCATTATCTGCAAACAGGAAGAAGAAACCCTTTAATCCCACACACTCGTCCTGCCGAGATTAAAAACAGAAGTCCTTAAAATAAACTAAAAAAACTTATAACGATCAAATCAAAGTTTATTTGTCACATAAATAGTTATACACAGTAACAACCGGCAATGAAATGCTTTATAACTCCTCCATCCCAACACTCGAAATTACAGTTAACAAGTTAATGAAAATAGATTATAAATATAAACATTAAGTGTAAACAATACATTTCAAAAGTAGTGAACGAGTAAGTTATAAAAAGGAGAATAAACTCTCTTTACTGGGTGTTAAAGTGACTTAGTGTCCAAGAATGTCCAAGTATTGATAAAGTGACCTTAAGTGACCACGGTGGTGTTTGATTTATTTATATGTGTGTCATTTTATTGATTTTATGTTGTATCTGTAGTGTATGATCATTATTATCGTAAAAGAATAGGCGGCACGGTGGCTGAGTGGTTCAGCACTGGCGCCTCACAGCATGAAGTCCCGGGTTCGATCCCCCGGGTCGGACTGGGGACTTTCTGTGCGGAGTTTGAATGTTCTCCCTGTGTCAGCGTGGGTTTCCTCCGGGTACTCCGGTTTCCTCCCACAGTCCAAAAACATGCACTAGGTCGATCGGAAATGTGAAATCGTCCAGTAGTCTTACAAGTTCCCACCACTTACTGGTGGTCGTCGTCAGGAAGGACATCCGGACGGAAAACTCTGCTCCAAACGTTAACGTCCGACCCCAGGAACTGGGAGAACGCACGATAAACGAATAGATAGAGAGAAAGAGAGAGAGAGAGAGAGAGATTTATAATCTTTAGCTTGTTAAATGTAATTTCGAGTGTTTGTATGGAGTGGTTATAAAGCATTTCACTGCCGGTTGTTACTGTGTATAACTGTGTGTGTGACAGATAAACTTTGATTTAGATGGGTAACGGGCAACATTGGGTTTTTTCGTTTAGGCCTTTCGATGCTAAAAATCCTTTCTTGGCCCCCGTCACTGTAAACCGCAAACTCAACAGAGGAGGAGATCGGCACCTGATGCACCTGGAGCTGGATATCACCGGGTCAAAGATCAGGTAAACCCCAAACTCTGTGACTCCATTCAAAGCCTGGACGCAGTGATTCACTCTACACGAGGTGCGATACGATCTTCGGGAACGATTTGGGTATTGCGGTGCCTCCTGGCCTGGAGAGAGTGAGAGAGAGAGAAAAAGTGACCGATGGAGGCTGAAAAAGAGAGAGATTGATAGAGACTTTGAGACCGAGAGAGAGACAGAGACAGAAAGAGAATGAGCGAAAGACAGATGGAGAGCGAGAGACTGAGTGAAGGCACATGACTGATGGAGAGAGACTGAAAGAGTCCGTGAGAGAGACAGAAAGTGACCGAGGGAGAGACTGAATGTGAGAAACCGAGAGAGTGACACCAAGGAAGAGATGGAATGAGCGAGACCAAGGGAGCGAGACACACATAGAGAGAGAACGAGAGAGAGACCGAATGAGAAAAAATGAGTGAGACCGAGAGAGAGACCGAATGAGAGGGACAGTGAGAGAGACCGAATGAGAAAAACTGAGAGAGCGATTAAATGAGGGAGACCAAGGGATAGAATGAGCGAGTCGGAGAGAGAGAGAGACAGAATGCTCACACCCAGGGCTAGAAGAGGTGTACACTAGTGTATAGTATGAAAAGTCATGTGTGTGTTTGGATACATTTTTAAGTGGCTGCAGTGACTTTATTACATCATAAGATAAACAATTCTTATCAGACGTTTCTATGCTTTTATATATAGAGCAAAGGGAAAACAAACATTTTTTGTGCATGGTCGCTTTTAATAGCACTTAATGTGCTTTTTAATTGCACCCGGGTCGTTTTTAATTGGAACCCAGGTTGTACCGAGTGTGTCTTCGCGTCTCTAACCCATCCAGGTACGAGTCCGGAGACCACGTGGCCGTTTATCCCACCAACGACTCCAGCATCGTGAACCGCCTGGGCGAGATCCTCGGCATCGACCTCGATACGGTTATCTCCCTCAACAACCTTGACGGTACGACCTCGACACCGAGCAGCGTGATTCGTTCATTTGTTCTCTGAGCCGCGTGACGCTCCACGGTTCACCGTTAAGGTTCCGCCGTGTTGCATGGTGTTTTCTCTTTGCAGAGGAATCTAATAAGAAGCACCCCTTCCCGTGCCCCACCACCTACCGCACAGCTCTCACTCACTACCTGGACATCACAAACTCGCCCCGAACCAACGTCCTGTACGAGCTGGCGCAGTATGCCTCGGACCCCAAGGAGCAGGAGAACATGCGCAAGATGGCCTCCTCGTCCCCCGAAGGAAAGGTATGTACGTCCGGAGACACTACGGGGGGGGGGCAACAGTGGAGCACGAGTGGCCGGCGCGGTGGGCGGTCCTAGTCACTGCGATCGGGGAGCAATTGGGGCCTTCGGTCGTGACGTGTCGACTCTCCGAATCGAATCGGCAACCTTCTGATCAAACCAAGTTCTTTAACCCTAACCACCAGGTCATGGTTTTTACCCACAATGCAATACGAACGAGCACACAAAAGAAAGGAAAATACTATTCGATTCACTTTTGTGCGTTAAATAAAATCAACCTGGCGCCCCCTGCTGTTTTAAAGTGTGTATTAATTTATTTTAAAAGAATCACCGACACATATCGTGCGTGTCATGTGACATTTTGCATTTTTTATACGAGTTATAAAAACAATATCACCATCTTTCTTCCAGGCATTGTACCAGAGCTGGGTCTTGGACTCTTCCCGGAACATCCTGGCCATCCTGGAAGACTTACCGTCCCTGCGTCCACCCGTCGACCATCTCTGCGAGCTCCTCCCTCGCTTGCAGGCCCGTTACTACTCCATCGCGTCATCGTCCAAGGTTGCTCACTCACGCCGTGCGCCGCGCTCCGAAAATCATCCGCCCGTCGCGAATCCTTGCTCAACTGCGCCCTCTTGTGACAGGTGCATCCCAACAGCATTCACATCTGCGCAGTCGTGGTGGAGTACGAGACGAAGACGGGCCGCATCAACAAAGGCGTCGCCACCAACTGGCTCAAATCCAAAGCGGTCACCGACAACGGACACAAGGCCACCGTGCCCATGTACATCCGCAAGTCCCAGTTCAGGCTGCCCTTCAAGGCCAGCAACCCGGTCATCATGATCGGCCCTGGCACAGGCATCGCACCCTTCATGGGCTTCATTCAGGAACGTGCCTGGCTTAAGGAACAAGGTAAAGAAGTTTGTGTGCATGCATCAATCATCCGGTTCTATTGTCCGTTTTATTTATTATAAATATATTATATAATCATAATAACAACAGACTTTACGTCTGTCCAGCTAAATATTGAAAAAATAAATAGAATCATGTATTGTATCCGACTCCTGGGTCCCTCCGTGGGGCGCTACCGATCCCCAGTTACTCAGCAATTATATTTTTACGGAGTGGGTTGCCAGATCTTTCTCCAACCCTGTATCTCTACAGGACACTTTTTTTTTACCCATTTCCGATCAACCTAGTGCATGTTTTTGGATAGTAGGACGAAATCTGAGTACCCGGAGGAAACCCACGCTGACATGGGGAGAACGTCCAAACGCCACACAGAAAGCTCCCGGCCCGACCCGGGGATCGAACCCGGGACGGGTAAATGCCTACAAATCATTTTAAAGTTTGTACAGTAGATACAAATAAATTATGATGTTTATATTTCTGAGTACAACAGGCAAAAGTAAAAGCCCGCAATGTTTGAACAAATTTAAAAAGTACAATTTGAATACTTAAATACTTTGTTGCTATCCGCCACAAAACGCATGGATTTCTTTTTAACCTTTGAGCAGATACTTAGAAGTACACTGACCAGCGCACCTCATTCTTCACTGGATTTTAGCCAATCATGCCCATGCGGGTGCGTCACTGCTCGATTAGCGGGTGTCCAAACTTAACCTCTGCACCATCGAGCATCCAAAATCTATACAAACATTTATGCAAGGGAACAAAAACTCTTCACGGGACGACAGGAGTCGAACCGAATCTCCTCAAGCTGGCATCTTTAGTAGCTTTTGTGTTTACCTGTTTAATCACCTTCAGGTAAGGAGGTCGGAGAGACCGCGCTGTACTTTGGCTGCCGACACGAGACTGAAGACTTTTTATACCAAGAAGAGCTGGAGGCATTCGAGAAGACGGGAACACTGACTCAGCTCAGCGTGGCTTTCTCCAGAGACCAGGAGCACAAGGTACCACAGGCTACAGACATACGTGTGTGTGTGTGTGTGTGTGTGTGTGTGTGTGTGTGTGTGTGTGTGTGTGTGTGTGTGTGTGTGTGTGTGT